>CAJRSG010007906.1:6578-25859 GCA_907169655.1 Acomys percivali
GGAGGAGGAGGAGGAGGAGGAGGAGGAGGAGGAGGAGGAGGAGGAGGAGAAGCTAGTTAATCTCTTTGGTTAATTGTTTCCCTCTTCCGTCTCTTTGGGGCATCGGCTCCACCATCTGCTAATAGCAGATCATCTTTTGTACACACTCCAGGTCCCAAAGGCCCAGGAGCCGCCACCACCGTCCGGCTCCCTGGTAAGTGGCCCCTTGTGTGCGGCCGCCTCACCTTAACGATCCGCTTGTACGTCTCATTGTGAGTGCTGCTCTCAAAGGGCGGATTTCCCACCAGCAGCTCATAGCAGAGCACCCCGATGCACCACAGGTCCACTTTCTCGTCATATGTTCTCCCCTCAATCATTTCTGGGGGCAAGTAGTCCAGAGTGCCGCACATCGTCTTCCTCCTATGGCAGGACACAGAAGGGAAGCACTTTGAATAGGCTCCGAATGAGGGAAAGGCTCCCTGTTCGGAGGAAATGGGAGATCCAGGGACAGGCTGAGTCTCCTCCTGAGCAGTGTGTGTGTGTGTGTTTGTGTGTGTGTGTGTGTGTGTGTTAGGGAGGGGGAAGGGGGGAAGTGGGGACAGGGAGGTTCAGCCGGGCAGTGGTGGCGCACGCCTTTAATCCCAGTGCTCGAGAGGCAGAGGCAGGCAGATAGCTGTGAGTTCGAGGCCAGCCTGGTCTACAAAGTGAGTCCAAGACAGCCTGGGCTACACGGAGAAACCCCGTCTCAAAATTCCAAACCAAATAAACAGAAACACCAACTGTCAATATGGATCAAGACTGAGAGGGGCGAGCCGGTCATGGCGGCTCACACCTGGTACTTCCAGCACTCGGGAGGCAGAGGCAGGAGGATCTCTATGAGTTCGAGGCCAGCCCGGTTTACAAAGTGATTTCAGGATAGCCAAGGTAACACAGAGAAACCCTGTCTCAAAAAACCAAAAGCCTGGGCTGGAGAGATGGCTCAGCAGTTAAGAGCACTGCTTGCTCTTCCAAAGGACCCAGGGTTCAATTCCCAGCATCCACATGGCAGCTCACAACTGTCTGTAACTCCAAGATCTGACACCCTCACACCAACACACATAAATTAAAATTAAATAAGAAATATTAAAACAAACAAACAAACAAAAAAAAAACCCCAAACAAACCCCACCAAAAAAAAGCTGGGTGGTGGTTGTGTACACCCTTAATCCTAGCATTCGTGAGGCAGAGGCAGGTGGATCTCTATGAGTTCAAGGCTAGCCTGGTTTACAAAGTGAGTTCAGGACAGCCAAGGCTACACAGAGAGACCCTATTTCGAGAGAGGGAAAAAAAAAAAGACAACAAAACCAAACTAACTGAGGGCAAACACTGTAAGAGAAGATACAGTAACCCCATGTCTCAGAAGCTGTACAGCCAGGGGAGCCGAGAGGACCCATGAAGTCTGAGGCCAGCCTGGCCTAGAGTAAATGAGTAACGAAGAAGTTTAGACCACAAGCAAATGGAGTTCATCTGCATGAAACTTTCCATTCCTGGAATGGTTACCAATTGTACGTGGAATCTTTTTGGCAAAAGCAAATACTAGTAAAGGATAGAAAAGGAAAGATCTGGTTGGGTCGTGTGTGTGTGTGTGTGTGTGTGTGTGTGTGTGTGTGTGTGTGTATGTGAGTGTATGGGTGGGTGGGTGGATGTGTGGGTGGGTGGGTGTGTAAGCAAATACTAGTAAAAGATAAAAAAGGAGAGATCTGGTTGGGCTGTGTGTGTGTGTATGTGTGTGTGTGCATGCCCACAGACACACACACACACATACACACACACAGAGACAGAGGAGGAATTCAGTGTCTTCAGTGCTCTCTACCTTAGTCACTTCTGGCTGGCAGGCTAGCCAGCTTCCAGGATCTGCCGGTTTCCACCCCTCAATGCAGGGTTAAGGAAATTTGTAGCACTCGAGAGGCAGAGGCAGGTGGATCGCTGTAAGTTCAAGGCCAGCATGGTCCGGTCTCTATACAGGTGCTTTCGATCTAAACTTTAAGTTTTCGTGCTTACAAAAAAAGGCTCTGATCCACTGAGTTGTTGCCCCACCCAATCCTTTCAATCTGCAAATGACTTTTTTAAATTTTAATTTTCTTTAAAAAAAAAAATGTTTTTGTAAGCCGGGCATGGTGGCACACGCCTGTAACCCCAGCACTTGGGAAGCTGAGGCAGGAGGACTGATGTGAGTTCAATGCCAGCCTGGTCTATAAAAGTGAGTCCAGAGGCAAGGTTACACAGAGAAACCCTGTCTTGAAAAACAAACAAACAAATACCCCCAAAGTTTATGTATATGAGTGCTCTATCTGCAGGTATACCAGAAAAGGGCACCAGATCTGATTATAGATGGTTGTGAGCCACCATGTGGTTGCTGGGTATTGAACTCAGGACCTCTAAAAGAACAGACAGTGCTCTTAACTGCTGAGCCCATGAAAGTTTGAAACAGGCTCATTCTTTTTTTTTTTCTTTTTGGTTTTTCGAGACAGGTCTCTCTGTGTTAGCCTTGGCTATTGAAGCTTTTCTTAGTGAAGCCCATCTCACAGGTAAGACCCAGATACAAACTAGGGTTGGAGCCGGGCGTGGTGGCGCACGCCTTTTTAACACCAGCACTTGGGACAGAGGCAGGCCGATCTCCGTGAGTTCGAGGCCAGCCTGGTCTCTAAGAGAGAAATAAGTGAAAAAAAGAGCTTGCCTCAGGTGGGCGCAGTGACGCACGCCTTTAATCCCAGCACTCCACTCGGGAGGCAGAGGTGGGCGGATCGCTGTGAGTTCGAGGCCAGCCTGGTCTACAAAGTGAGTCCAGGACAGCCAAGGCTAACACAGAGAGACCTACCCCACCCCCATCCCACCTACGTACCTGAGAGAGGGGGTGTGCACAGACCAACCGAAGTCTGCTATCTTCACCTCGCCCTTGAGGCCCAGCAGGAGGTTCTCTGGTTTGATGTCCCTGTGAATCACCTTATTCTCATGACAGTAGGTCAGGGCATCAGCCAATTCCTCCATGATCTGTGTGAACGAAAGCAATTTGGTTGGGGGTGGGGGTGGGGGCGGGGAGACTCTCATAGCTTCCCCGTGATGGAGCACAGGCATTATGAAATCCAGGGCTGCAATGCAATCTCATTCCTTGACCAATAACTCTTTTTTGGTTTTTTCGAGACAGGGTTTCTCTGTGTAGCCTTGGCTGTCATGTACTCACTTTGTAGACCAGGCTGGCCTCGAAGAACTCAGTGATCCGCCTGCCTCTGCCTCCTGAGTGCTGGGATTAAAGGCATGCGCCACCACGCCCGCCCGGCCCTTGACCAATAACTCTTAACATCTCTTGGTGTGCGTACACATGCGTGTGGGGAGCACAGTGGACAGTCTCTTACTGTCCACTCACCTTGTCTTTCTTTTGTGTTTGTTTGGGTTGGGTTGAGTTTCTTCAGGGGTGGAGAGGGGCTGGGAGAGAGGGTTGGTTTTTGAAACAGGGTTTTGCTGTGTAGCCCTGACTGTCCTGGAACTCACTCTGTAAACCAGGCTGGCCTGGAATTTCCAGAGATCCTGCTGAGTGCTGGGATTAAAAGCGTGAGCCTCTGCCACCTGGCTCTTTGTCCTTCTGAACACAGGGTCTCTCGGGATGGCCCAGCTTCACCTTGAACTCCTGAGCTCTGCCTGCCTGCCTCTGCCTCTGCCTCGAGTACTGGGTTAAATGTGTGCTCCACCATGTCCTCCAGCTTGCCCGATCTCTTTAAATAGCCCCATCGTTATAGTTTTGCAATATACAGTAAAATAGGCAGGTCCTCCTTGTGGACTTAGCAGAAGAAGTAGCCAGACACAGAACCTGTGCTGAGCTAATCAGATCATCCCTATAAAGGATCCTGAGGGAAAGGCACAGGAATCAGTCCTTTTGCTGTGCAGTGGAGCCGGGTGCTACCCCTGGGATAAAGCCTGGCCTGCTATGGCTCTCTTTTTAGTGCCATGCAAATTTCTAGGTAGCTTTTTTTTTTTCCATTCCCTTTTTGAGACAGGGTTTCACTATGTAACCCTATGGCCTGGGACTTGATATGATGTAGACCAAGCTGCCCTTGAACTCCTGATCCTTTAGCCTCCTCAGCCTTCCACATGCTGGGATTATAGGCCAGCAACACCACACCCAGCTAGCCTTCCAATATATGCTGATGGTTTCATTTTCTGCGTAGCAGAAATAAAAATACTATTTTTATTACATTTATTTGTTGCTTCTCTGTGGCTACAGATGAGTATGTGCTTAGGTCCAAGGACAACGGAAGGTTGTTCTCTCCTGCTCTGTGGGTCCCAGGAGGCAGGTGTTTGGCCTTGGCAGCAAGCAGCCCTACCCACTGAGCCACCCTTCCAGCATAAGTTAGATTCTGACGTATGTTTGATATAAACGATTCCAGGTATGATGTGGCAGCCAGCACTCAGGAAGCAGAGGCAAGGGGGTTAAGATCTATGAATTTGAGGCCAGCCTGGTTACATATATCGTTCTAGGTCAGCCAAGACTATGCAGTGAGACACTGTCCCTGTCTATCTGTCTGTCTTTCTCTCTCTCTCTCTCACATACACACACATACACACACACAATCAAATCTTATCAATGCTAATATTCTGGAGCTACACTGGGGAATCAAACCACAGGCTGCTCTCACATAATGGACAACAAGCTGACCACAGCGTTACATCTAGGCACCCCAGGGGAAAAAAAAAAAAAAAGGAAGAGCGGGCTAATACAAACAGTCCAAAGCTGGGTGTGTTGGCACATGCCTGCTGCCTTAAAATTTAAAAATTAGAGGCCATCCTGGGCTGTTCAGAAGTTCCAACTCATTCTCAGCTATTTAGAAAGACTTTGCCGGGCCGGGCAAGGTGGCGCACGCCCATAATCCCAGCACTCGGGAGGCAGAGGCAGGCGGATCGCTGTGAGTTCGAGGCCAACCTGGTCTACAAAGCGGGTCCAGGACAGCCAAGTCTACACAGAGAAACCCTGTCTCAAAAAACCAAAAAAAAAAAAAAAAAAAAGAAAGACTCTGCCTCAGTGGGGCTGGGGGAGTAGGGGGGGAGGGGGGAGGTGAGGGAGGTTCCGGGGAATACAGCACCCCGAGTCAGGCATGGTGGCTCATGTGTTACAATCCCAATACTTATGAGACTCACCCACGATTTCACACGCTCCACATCATCTTGGAGACTCTAGGGAATTCTGGGCTAGCCTGGGCTATATAGCAAGAGTCCCTCGATTCAGACAAAAAAGGATGAAGGCCAGCAAGATGTGTCAAGTTGGAGCTTGCTGTGCAAGCCTGGTGGCCTGAGCTCCATCCCTGTAGCCCGCATAAAGGGAGAAGGAGAAAAACAGACTCCTCCAAGTTGTCTCATGGCTCTCACATGGGCACTATGGCATGTATGCTAACCCCCTCCACACACAAATACACATAATATAGTACATTAAGAAGAGTTGGGAAGAGGACAATGGCAGCCACAAACAGCAGCTCTCAGCCATCATCGTCATCATCATCATCATCACCACTACCATCGCATGGCGGACCCTTGGTCCCAGAGTTCCCCTCACCGTGGCTGTGCGCTGCTCGTCTAACCTGTGGTTTCTCTGGAGCTCCTTGTAGAGCTCGCCCCGTGGAGCGTATTCCAGAATTAAGAACACCCGGGAAGCATCGTGGAAGTAGTTGTACAGGCGGAGGATATTCGGGTGCCTGAAGAAGAAAGGGAGCGTCAAGGCAGGAAAGGCGGCGCGGCACGCAGACACCGGCTGCCAAGCCCGCCAAGCTTGAGTTCCGTCCCTAGAATCCGTTTGTGGAAGGGAAGAACCAATTCCACGCAAGCGGCCCTCCACGTGTGGGCTGTGACTCGCATGTGGCCCGCGTGCCATCTCCGGCACTTAATTAAATAAAAAAAGAAAACGCTGGGCCGTGGTGGTGCGCAAATGTAACCCCATCACTCCAGAGGCAAGTGAGGCGGACCTCTGAGTTGGAGACCAGCCTGATCCACAGGGCGGCCAGGGACAGTCCGACGCTGACCATGCTTACTGTAGGTGCGCCTGGATCTCCACTTCTCTGCGAAGCTGGTGCTCCAATCCCTCCTTCTCTATCTGGGACTTGAAGAGGACCTTCAGGGCCACAAGGAAATGGTTTTCCTTGAGCCGAGCCAGGTACACGTTCCCAAATTTCCCCTTGCCCAGAGGCCGCCCTATTTGAAAGTCGTCTTTGGTGAACCGCCTGCCAAAGGGAAGGCATACAGATACATCTCATCTCAGAGACTAGAAAGAGTTACAGATCCCACCGGCTACCCCTTTCCTCACTCACTCTGCTCACAACCCCAGCATTGCACAGAGAAAATAGCACCTTGGATCCATTAGCCGCCCCCCCCCCCCCCGCCCGGCCCGCCCCACTTGCCCAGCTTGCTCTACACCTGAGTCCTATTTTCTTTCTTCTTTTGGATACCATGGCAAGGCACTCACCTGGTTAAAGTGCTGGACTCCATCTGGCCAGTGGCTGAACAGAGATGGAGGGAAAATGGGCGTGGCGATGCCCTGCTGGCAATCACAGTCTGTGGGAAGTGGAGGCAGGAGAATCACAAGTTCAAAGTCATCCTCCACTTTGAAGTCCATTTAGGGTACAAGAGATTTTAACAGAGACTAAGGGAGGATGGGGAGAGTAGGGGGAAAGGGAGGAGGAGTGAGGGACGTTGGAGGGGAGGACGAAAAAGAGAAAGAAAAGTACTGCAGGAGGAGAGGGAGGGATGAGAGAGAGAGCCTAGGAGGAGGATGAAGCGATGGAGCAAGGAGGATGGATGGGGCTGAAGTCCTCAGTGCCCACGCACTGCACCCTGGCAGCAGATCCCAGCCCTTTCTGCCCCTTCTCTGGCTAGCGTCCAGTTTCTGTTTAAAACAGGATTTCACAGTAGCCCAGGATGACCTCTAACTGCGCCCATCCTCCTGCCTTAACCTCCTCCTTCCGGGGTAACAACACACTGGCAAACCACCCCGAGTTTGGGTACTGGTTTGCATTCCTCTTACTTGTGGGCGAAGCTGCGACCCAGGGCGTTCTCCGTCTTCTCTAAACTCTAAAGAGGTGAAGGCACGCTGTAGTCCTGCTAGGTGCTGGATGGAGTCCAGGGGCCCCTAGAAAGGGGTGGGCGGGCTCCAACCGCCCAGGACGTGCCACCCGCGACCCACTCACCAGTAAGCCACTAGAACAGCTTTCCACCGCTTTCTAGTCCGCGCCTCGCCCGGGAATAGCCGGTTCCAGCTGATGACCATTGGTTGAGCTGTCTGAAATCAAGGGCTCACCCAATAGAGTAGCTTGAGAAGCAAGAACTTCCGCCACGAGGGCGTTCGGCCAATAGGATGGCTGGGGCGGGACCGGCCCCAGAAGGCTCAGAAAAGGTAGGTAAGTTAATGAACGTAACGAGCTGAGGTCGGCGCCCGGTGGTGTGCTTGAGCAGGCACAAATGGCCGTCAGTGAACCTCAAAGACCCCGTTGTAAGAATGAGTAACTATGGGGCTGGAGAGAGATGGCTCAGAGGTTCTTCCAACTCGTCTTGAGTTCAATTCCCAAGCAACCACACGGGGGCGCATAATCCTCTAATCACGAGATCTGCTGCCCTCTTGTGGCCTGCTGGCTCACCTGCAGACCGACTACTGTATAAATAAATACATAAATCTAAAAGAAAGAAAGAAATATTAAATATACACCCTTTCAATCAAATAGTCAAAACTCGTGTTTATTAGAAGAGGGAACTAAAATGTTAAAACCCAGCCCATACCGGAAGGTGGTAGCACAGGCTTGTAATCTCAGCACTCAGGAGGTTAGAGGCAGATCTCCAAGTTTGAGGGCAGCCTGGTCTACACCTCTCTGGAAAAACAAACCGTTGGGGTTCCAAAGTCCAAAACAAGATCTTTATTGAACCAGACTTGGGAGCTGACTACATCTTCGAGCATTCGTAAGTAGATGACAAAAATTTTATTGTACTCAGGCCATTAATGATTGATCAGGGCCACAAAACAGACCTGAACTGTGACCACCCCCACCCCCATCCCCAACCATAATGTCAGCATTTAAACCCGAAATCCATAACATCTGGGCCAGGTTACAGTTACATTTCCCCACTAATTGGGATTTAGGGATAGGAGTCTTCCTTAGGAACGTGTCTTTATGGTGCACTTACCCTGTTCTCATTGGTTGGATTACTACTGTACTGGCTCCACAACACCTGGCCAATCCAAGTGTTTAATCCTCCCTACCCGGAAATTTTTATTTTATTTATTTATTTGTTTATTTATTTATTTTTGGTTTTTTGAGACAGGGTCTCTCTGTGTAGCCTTGGCTGTCCTGGACTCGCTTTGTAGACCAGGCTGGCCTTGAACTCACAGAGATCCGCCTGCCTCTGCCTCCCGAGTGCTGGGATTAAAGGCGTGCGCCACTATGCCCGGCAGCCCAGTAAGATTTTAGTTGGCACCAAGACTCACAGCTTTCTTCTAGGAATTTGATGGCCTGGAGCACCCACCTGGAGCACCCACCTGGAGCACCCACTGACCCTTTCCTCTTCCTATACTCCCTGGTCTTTTCAGACTAGCCAATGTTGTGAAGTCCCACCCAGGCATTGGGGGAAAAAATGACCATCACCTGAGAATAAACAAGTACACTTGTGTCCCATTGTGTTGGCCTTGACCTCAGAGACATCCACCTGCCTCTGCCTCCCCAGTACTGGGATTAAAGGTGTGCCTCCCCCCCTCCACCCACCTAAGAGCTATATCTTTTTAAAATTAATTTATTCAGATTACAGCTCAATTGTCCCCCCCCCACACTTATATCCTCCTGTTCCTCCCTCCTTCCCACTCCACCCCCACCATATGGTCATAGGCTATCAAGTCTCATCTTGGTAGCCTGCTTATCCTTCCTGTGAGTGCCACCAGGCCTCCCCACCAAGGGGGAGTGGTCAAATATGGGGCACCAGAGTTCATATCAGAGTCAGTCCCCGCCTCTCCACATAACTGTGGAGAATGTGCTATCCGTTGTTGGGTAGATCTGAGTAGGGGTTTGATGTTTACCACATGTATTGTCTTTGGTTGGTGCAGTAGTTTGAGCAGACCCCCCTGGGTCCAGATCCACCCGTCATGATGTTCTTCTTGTAGGTTTCTAGGACCCTCTGGATCCTTCTATTTCCCCATTCTTCTTTACTTTTCTCACCAATAGAAGAGGTATATCTTAAGGCAAAATGGGTATAGCCTTCCATTTTTTAAAAAAATATTTTATTTTTAATTGTAATTTATGTCTGTTGGTGTGGGAGTGTCAGATGTTGGAGTTACAGACAGTTGTGAGCTGCCATGTGGGTGCTGGGAATTGAACCCAGGTCCTTTGGAAGAGCAGGCAGTGCTCTTAACCACTGAGCCATCTCTCCAGCCCCTAGCCTTCCATTTTTAATGTTTATTGCTTAGGGTTTTGTTTCTCACTCTGTAGCCCAGGTTGGTCTGGCATTCACTATGAAGCCAAGGCCTTCCCCCCCCCAACCAGGTACGGTTTCTCGAGACAGGGTTTCTCTGTATAGCCTTGGCTATCCTGCACTCACTCTATTGACCAGGATGGCCTTGAACTCACAGCGATCTACCTGCCTCTGCCTCCCAGGTGCTAGGATTAAACGGTGCACCACCACACCCAGCTGAAGCCAAGGGCTTATCACATAGCCCACGGATACCAGGAACTATGCAGAGTAGGCTGGCCTCAAGCATTACACAATCCTCCTGCCTCAGCCTCCTGAATGCTGGTACTGTAGGCACACCCCACTACACTTGGTCACTTCTTTTTCCTCTTTTTCCCTGGAGGCAGGGCCTAGCCTTATATTTGGCTTCTTTTTTTTAAAAGTTTGGTGGTCCCCCCCCCCCATGTGTGTTTGAATGTTTTGCTTGCATGTATGTATGTGCACTCCATGCGCACCTGGTGCCCACCGAGGTCAGTTACAAATGGGAGTTATGGGTGGTTGGGAGCCACTGTGTAGATGCCGGAACCAGACCCAGTATTCTGGAAGACAAACAAGTTCTCATAACACCGTGAGCTAGCTCAGCTACAGGGCTATGTAGACAGACCTTGTCTCAGAAAAGAAAAAAGAAAAGATTTGTTTGTAGAACTACTCAGGTACACCTGGCAGAGCCAGTTTTTTCCTCTGTGAGGAGTGCAAATGCCTGTGGTGGGGATGCCCTGAACCTGGGATTACAGGAGACTGTTAGCTGCTAGACATGGTGACTGGCAACTGAATTCAGGTCTTCAAGAGAAGCTATGCTCTGCACCACTGAGCTGCACCTTACCAGAGCGCTCCACCCCACCCCGCTGCATTTTTTCTTTTCCTTTTTTTTTTTGTTTTGTTTTGAGACAGGGTTTCTCTGTGCGGCCTGGCTGTCCTGGAACGCTCCGTAGAGCAAGCTGGCCTCAAACTCAAAAGATCATCCTGCTTCTGCCTCCCATTAAAGGCCTGCACCACCTGGCTCCCCTGTATGTTTTTAACCTGAGAAATATTTGAGTCAGCTGAAAGCACAGGCTTTCTGATTTTTTGGGTTTTTTTGTTTTGTTTTGTTTTGGGTTTGGTTTTTTTGGTTTTTTTTTTTTTTTTTTTTTTTTTTTTTTTGCTTTTTTGTTTTTCAAGACAGGGTTTCTCTGTGTAGCCTTGGTTGCCCTGGACCTGCTTTGTAGACCAGGCTGGCCTTGAACTCACAGCGATCCACCTGCCTCTGCCTCCCAAGTGCTGGGATTATAGGCATGCACCACCACACCCGGCTTGGTTTTTTTTTTTTGTTTGTTTGTTTGTTTGTTGATTTTTTTGAGACAGGGTTTCTCTGTGTAGTCTCGGCTGTCCTGGACTCACTTTGTAGACCAGGCTGGCCTCGAACGAAGTATTTTCATGGCTCAAGTGCCCCCATTCCTCATAAAAGCTACTGGTCTCAAGAATAAAGAATACCTTAGGACAGCTGGGCGTGGTGGCGCACGCCTTTAATCCCAGCACTCGGGAGGCAGAGGCAGGTGGGTCGCTGTGAGTTCGAACCCAGCCTGGTCTACAAAGAGAGTCTAGGACAGCCGAGACTACACAGAGAAACCCTGTCTCGAAAAATCAAAAAAACAAAAACCAAAAGAAACCTTAGGACATAAAATATGCAATCCACATTTACTGAGCAAACGATGTCAAAGAGCCATCAGTTCGGCAGGAAGGTCTGAAGAGACCTGAGCTTTTCTTATTCTCTGCATCGGCCCCTTTGTAAGACAATCCCTGAGATAACACTTCAGTGTCAACTAGGAGAGAGACTGGCTGAAGCTTTTCCTGTGTGAAAACAACGCAAAATCCCAAACCTCCAAAGCACGAGTCTTTTTCTTTCTTTCTTTTTTTTAAAAGATTTGTTTATTTATTATGTATACTGTGCACATCAGATCATATTATAGATGGTTGTGAGCCACCATGTGGTTGCTGGGAATTGAACTCAGGACCTCTGGAAGAGCAGTTGGTGCTCTTAACCACTGAGCCATCTCTCCAGCCCAGCGCGAGTCTTTTTCCTGGGTGACTTTTCAGATGGGAAATAAGGCTTTAAGCTGGGTCTGTTGACAGTGCTGCGCTTCAGATGACAGAAAATATTCTGCGACACTTCCTTTTTTGTTTTTTTGTTTTTGTCTTTTAAGTCAAGATACTTGTGGAGTTTCTCTTTGGTATAAACGATGAGATGCTGAGAAAGGTGTCTCTTGTGACAACAGATTCCCCTCAGTCGTTACATTCAAGAACTCTTCTCGGAGGGTAACTGAGGCGCGCGTGGTTGGGAAAGGCCGCCCCTCGTCTGACACACTGCTAGGGTTTCCATCACTGGGCATTTTTCAATGCTGAGTGAGGGATGAGCTGCGGCTGAAGGCCTTCCCACAATCACTGCACTTACACAGCTTCTCCCCAGTGTGAGTGACCGCGTGGCGGGGTGAGGTTCGTGCCCCAGCAGGATTTCCCACACTCGGTACATTCAAAAGGCTCCTCCATCTCCCATCCCCCGCGCCCCCCCATGAATCAGCTTGTGCATTGTAAGACCTGACGTGCGGGCAAAGGCCTTTCCACACTCCCCGCACACATAAGGGCTGCTCCCCGCTGTGAATGCGCTATGACCTGTGGTTGAGGGCTTAGCCACACTCCCTGCACACATAGGGCTGCTCCCCAGTGTGCATCACATAGTGGTGAGGCAGGGCCGCCCTCCCACAAAACGCTTTCCCCACTCTCGCTGCACTCATCGGGCTGCTCCCCAGTGGGAGTCCGCTGGTGCCACAGGGGGTAACGACCTGGGAAGACCTGTCCGCACTCAAGGCGCTCATAATACGGGTTCTCTCCACCGTGGATGACGTAGTGTCTGAGGAAGCCTCCCCTGTATCGGAAGACCTATCCGCATCCTGCGCGCTCGAAAGATTTCTCTTCCAGTATGTCTCCCGCTATGCAAGACAAAATTGGAGTGGTGGGGGAAGGACTTGCCGCATTTGCCCGCACTGAGAAGGCTTCTCGCCACTGTGATCTGCTGGTGCTGGGAGAGGTGTGAGCTGTGGTTGAAGGTCTTGCCACACTCCGGGCACTCGTAGGGCTTCGCTCCAGAGTGGCTCTTCCCGTGTCCGGCAAGGAGGCGTTTCTTATTAAATGCCTTCCCGCAGTCACTGCATTTGAAGATAGTTTCCGCTTCCTCCTGACCGAGCACTGGACGCGCTTTCTCAGCTGTCCCTACACCATCCTGTGCGGGACTCGTTTTCCCAGGGAGCTTGTCCCCCCCAGGCCTCTGTCTCTTGGCTAAAAAGGCTTTTCTGAGCTTCTGATGGGCCATCTTGGCCTTTGCTTTGCACCCACTGCAAGCCTCCTGGGGTTCTTGGTGTTAACTCTCCCTGGAGTGAGGGTCCCTGGGAGAGTTTGGCCTTACAAGTGGGGGAGTCCTGTGGCCTGGGGTTTTCCACTGCCACCTAAAACAGATTCAACACACAACAGCGACTGTTAGTAAAGATAACATGGAAAACACCAAAACCATCGTGCTATTGAAAACACATCAGCCAAGAAGCTAAAAATAGTGCCTCGAGCCGGGAGGTGGTGGCGCACCTTGTCTCGAAAAACCAAAAAAAAAAAAAAAAAAAAAAAAAAAAAATAGTGCCTCGATGCCTGCCATATTATCTTCTCGGCCTAGGTTAGCATTTTTCTTTCTTTTCTTTTTCCTATCTGTTTGTTTGTTTGTTTTTCAAGACATGGTTTCTCTGCGTAGCCCTGGCTATCCTGGAACTTGGCCTCGAACTCAGCGATTCACCTGTCTCTGCCTCCTGAGTGCTGGGATTAAAGGCCTGGCTCTTTTTGCCCTGTTCTCTGGACTCTATAAATACTGTGTAAAGGACTTGCTGCGGGAGAGACTGGGCCAGCAGCTAGAGGAGGGCCCTTTCTTTGTTGTTGTTGTTTTGTTTTGTGTTTGAGGAGAGCCCTTTCAAGAAGTTGTTTTAACACTTACAGGCTGGCTGTGGCTGGCTGAGTGACACAGACACCTTGGAGTAGAAGTCCTCTAGGTAATAACCTGATACTGTCCCCCATGGAAGACATGGAGTACCTGAGGCAAGACGCAGTGCCCAGCACCATAGGATATAACCTTCACGTACCAGAGGTGTCCACAATTCCTTTTAAAATTTATTATCGGAGCCGGGCGTGGTGGCACTGGCCTTTAATCCCAGCACTCGGGAGGCAGAGGCAGGTGGATCGCTGTGAGTTCCAGGCCAGCCTGGTCTACAAAGGGAGTCCAGGACAGCCAAGACTACACAGAGAAACCCTGTCTCAAGAAACAAACAAAAACAAAAACAAAACAAAAAAACCAAAACAACAACAATGGAAAAAACAGTTGCTGTCTTGGAGGCTTACTGCCTCCTTCTGCTAACCTAGTCCTGGAAGCTCCTAGCCTCCGTACAATGTGATCTAGACCTAGAATGTTTTCAACCCCTGAGACTTACTGCTGAAAAAGCTCACCCTTACTTGTTCTTGCTGAGCTCTGGGCTGCCTGGTTCAGCTCAGCTGTTCTGCCTCAAACTCTTCTCCCAGCTGACTTACTCAATCTGGCTTCTCTCTCAGCCTGGAATTGCTCTGCTTGGCCTCAAACTAACTCAGCAACCTGCTCTCATCATCTGGCTTCTTCTCATTCTGGCTTGTTCCGTCTTCACCTGAGTTGTCTCTCTGCAACCCATCTCTATTGCTGCCCCGGTGACAGAAGGCTGTAGAACAGCCTCTTAAGTAGCTTCCCTCTCCTCTCTCTTCTAGTGAGAGTTGGATGTATCCTATTGTGTCAAATCTTCTCTGATTCATCATTTTTTCTGCCACTCAATTAGACATCACTTTCAAACATGGGTGCTTCCTTCTGCAAACTTAACTTTACCTTTGTTTATTTTATTTTATTTTATTTTTTTGAGACAGGGTCTCTCTGTGTTAGCCTTGGCTGTCTTGGACTCGCTTTGTAGACCAGGCTGGCCTCGAACTCACAGCGATCCACCTGCCTCTGCCTCCCGAGTGCTGGGATTATAGGCGTGCGCCACCATGCCTTTGTTTATTAAAGGCATGTATCACCACGCCTGGATCTAAGCCTTTCTTTACCTGATACTTGCTCTATACCAGGCTGGCCTTGAACTCAGATCTGCTTGCCTCTGTCTCCTGGACACTGGACGTGTCAACTGGATCACACGGACCTAGAAGATCTCTGGATGTGATCTCTTGCCAGCCAGATCACACAGACATAGGTCTTTAGATATGATCTCTTTCCAGAGCAGCCATGTTCTGATTTAACATTCCTCTACACACATACCACAGCCCTGGGGACCCCAGGAAGGGCAAATGCTGAGTTCTCTGAATAGAACTGGTGTTCTTGGAAGTGTGCATGACATCTCTTCCTCTCACAGTCTCTGGACAGCCTGAAGATGGCAGGACAACCTTATAGCAACAGGCTGACGACAGAAGGTGTGACAGTCCCTGAGCAGCTGTGTGCCACAAAGCTCTCAGCTGTCCACAGACACTGAAACGAGCGAGAAGAGGTTACATGCTGAGCCACTGAGCCTGCAGTCTGACATGGCAGTTCTGCTCAGTCACACTTACTATGGTGGTGTGAATGACAGCATCCCCCCTCCAGCCCCCCACCCCCACCCCTACCCCATAGGCATCTGAAAACATGTGTCCAGCTGGTGGCATTGTTTAGGGAGGCTTAGGAGGTATAACATGACTGGAGGAAGCGCATCACTTAGAGGTGCCATTCATCACTTGCGCCATTCATTCCCAGTGTGCTATCTGCTTCCGGATTGTGGCTCAAGACTTGAGCTCCTCCAGCTACCAATTCTGCTGCTTGTCATCTTCCTTTCCTGCCATGAGGGACTCTTATCCCTCATGAACCGTCAGCCAAATAGACCCTTCCTTCTATAAGTTGCTCAGTCATGGTGTTTTAGCACAGCAGTAGGACAGTAATGAATACACTTACAACCACCTGTGTATCGTTCAGCGTCACTAGAGCCACAGAACTGGTGACGAACAAAGGAAGCCAGGTTGCAAGCCCACGCAGGTGGAGGGAGGGCCTTCTGGGACAGTGGCTTATGAACCTGAGTCCTTCCCAGGAGCAGTGACAGTGGGGGAGGGGCTGGGAGAATCAAATGAGCCCGCAGATCACAGGGCTCCAGGGCTCCAAATCCTCAAGTGATGCACTAAGAAGCATCCCAGGAGACTGGAGAGATGGCCCAGCAGTTAAGAACTTGCTGCTCGGGCTGGAGAGATGGCTCAGAGCTTAAGAGCACTGGCTGCTCTTCCAGAGGTCCTGAGTTCAATTCCCAACAACCACATGGTGGCTCACGACCATCTATAATGGGATCTGATGTCCTCTTCTGGCCTGCAGGTGTACATGCAGGCAGAACACTGTATACATGATAAATAAATAAATAAATCTAGCTGGGCGTGGTGGCGCACGCCTTTAATCCTAGCACTCGGGAGGCAGAGGCAGGCGGATCACTGTGAGTTCGAGGCCAGCCTGGTCTACAAAGTGAGTCCAGGACAGTCAAGGCTACACAGAGAAACCCTGTCTCAAAAAAAAACAAAAAAAAACAAAAACAAACAAACAAAAAAATAAATCTAATTAAGAAAAAAACCTTGCTGCTCTTTCAAAGGATCTGAGTTCAGTTCCCAGCACTCAAGGTATCTTCAGCTATAGGGGTTCTATCTAGTAGACTCTTGTGGTCTCTGAGAGCACCTACACATGTGTGGCATATACTTACAGACACACAAATAAAAACACACCTTTAGGGGATTAAAAAAAAAGCTTCCCAGGAGATCCGTGGTCCAAACCTCCAGGCCCTCCCACCAGTCCAGACATGTGTGGACTCTTACTTAAGTAGGTGCTCTCGGAGGGGGCTGTCCACACTGTCCACTGTCCACACAGTTCCTGTACTTGCTCCAGGTGGCACAACAGCTCCAGTTTGGGAACAGGATGCCTTTCAGGGAGGAAAAAAAAAAAAAAGCACATGTGGGGATTTTGGTGAAACAAAAGAAAGACCCTCAATCTCACAGGATTTGGTCAGGACCTTGGAATGAAGCTGCTCCCATCAACGCACATACAAAAGGTGATGCGCGACCCAGAAACAAAGTTTATGGTGCCATACAAAACACTCCATCAGAGACTGACACTTGGCTGTCAAGATCCCGCAGTAGGTAAAAGCACCTGCTGCCAAAACTGAGGCCCTGAGTTTGATTCCTGGGTCTGACACGGTGGAATGAGAGAGCTGTCTCCTACCACTTCTTCTCTGGCCTTCAAACACACCACACTGTAGCATGCAAGTGCATGTGTGCATGCACACTTTTACAAAATGTAACTATTTTTTTTCTTTCTTTCTTTTTCTTTTTTTCTTTTTTGGTTTTTCGAGACAAGGTTTCTCTGTGTATAGCCTTGGCTGTCCTGGATTAACTTTGTAGACCAGCCTGGCCTCGAACTTACAGCGATCCGCCTGCCTCTGCCTCCTGAGTGCTAGGATTAAAGGCGTGCGCCACCACCGCCCGGCTCCAGTTTTTCTTTTCAAGACAGGGTCTCAGTATGTAGCTCTGGCTGCCCGGAAATTCATTTTTTTTTTTATTAAAGATTTATTTTTTATTTATACAGTATTCTGCCCACACGTGCGCCTGCCCACCACAAGAAGACACCAGATCTCATTACAGGTGGTTGTGAGCCATCATGTGGTTGCTGGGAATTGAACTCGGGACCTTCGGAAGAGCAGACAATACTCTTAACCTCTGAGCCATCTCTCCAGCCCCAGAAACTCATTAATTAGACCAGGCTGGCTGTGAACGCGTGGAGATACACCTGCCTTTGCCTCCGAAGTGCTAGAATTAAAGGCGTGCACCACCACGCCCAGCTGTAGCAAACTATTACTTATATGGTATATGCAGAGGATCACGGTAAACATTTTGGGTGCAATGTGCCATGCTGTGCAAGATGGCACTCATCTGTAATCCCAGCACTTGAGAAAGGCTGAGAAAGAAGGACAGCTCGTCTACAGGAGAAAATTTTCCTCAGAAACAACCCGCCCCCCCCCAAAGTTATCTGTTAATTCTGCTATAGCAAGAGATAATAGGCTGGCCAGTGGTGGCTCATGCCTTTCATCCCAGCACTCAGGAGGCAAAAAAAAATCTCTGAGAGTTCAAAGCCAGCATGGCCAACAAAGCAAGTTCCAGCAATGTCAGGGTTGTTACACAGAGAAAACCTGTCTTAAAAACCCAAACCCAAAGCCGGGCATGGCGGGGCACACCTGTGATCCCAGCACTTGGGGGGCAGGTAGAGGCAGATGGATCCTGGGAAGAGATCTATACTGGGCTGGCCTATGGGCAGGTTTGTAGAGGCCTGTCTTAATTACATTAACTGATGTGGGGAGACTCACCTCAGCGTGGGGAAAATCATTCCCTGGGCAGCAGTTCTGAAACCCCATCTCTCAAAAGTCCCCCCCATCTCAACACCTTCATGTGGAAGAACAATCTTGCCCTCACAAAAGCCTGGGAGACAAAGCCAATACGCAGCTGTATGCGTCTTTTCCGATGGAAGTTTTTACTTAGATCTCTAATGTAGAGTTTTGAGATGTGCATGGTGGCATACGCCTGTAATCCCAGCACCGGGAAGGGTGAAGTAGGAAGATCACTGCCAGTACAAGGGCTAGCCTGGGCTATCTATAGTGAGGTTTCACCTCAAAAGATGAAAAACAAGGGCTAGCAAGACTGCCCCTCCCCATAACCTCCTCAAACAGCATCGCCAACCAAGGACCAACTGTTCAAGTGCCTGAGTCTATGGGTACATTTCTCACTTAAACCACAGTGTGTGCATATCTGCGTATGTGCACGCGTGTGTGTGTGTGTGTGTGTGTGTGTGTGTGTGTGTGTGTGTGTGTTTGTTTGCTCGGGTGCACACACAAATGTGCATGTCACCCCCAGAGGATTGCCCAGGAGTTTGAGGTCAACCTGGGCTACATAGTTTGATTCCAGGTCATCCTGAGGAGCAGAATGAGATATCTTGCTTTTTAAAAGAGAACCAGGTATCTGGAAGTTGCCCTTTGACCTTCACACGAGACCCATGTGTACCACCAACACATGTATACAAAATAAACAATATTCATTTTTGAAGTATTTTTGTTTTGTTTCTTTTTTAAATTTTTTAAAAAAGATTTCATTTATTATGTATACAGTGTTTGAAAGCCAGAAGGGGGCATTAGATCACATTATAGATGGTTGTGAGCCACCATGTGGTTGCTGGGAATTGAACTCAGGACCTCTGGAAGAGCAGCCAGAGCTCTTAACCTCTGAGCCATCTCTCCAGCCCTTGTTTTGTTTCTTGAGACAGGATTTCCCTGTGTAACCTTGGCTGTCCTGGCTGTAGACCGGGCTGACCTCAAAAAGGTATGCGCCACTATGCCCAGCTAAGTTTGGCTTTTTTGTTTGTTTGTTTGTTCTTTTTGTTTCTGTTTTTCAAGACAAGGTTTCTCTGTGTAGCTTTGACTATCCTGTACTCGCTTTGTAGACCAGGCTGGCCTCGAATTCACAGCAATTTGCCTGCCTCTGATTCCCGAGTGCTGGGAGTAAAGGCCTGCACCACCATGTCAGCCTTTTTTTTTTTTTTTTTTTTTTCTTTTAAAGTAGAGTAGAAAGCTTTACCCAGAGAGACCAGGAACCTAGAGACTTCCATCATCACCTCCCGGAACAGAGTCTTCTGAGCAGGATCCAGCTGCTGCCACTCCTCCTGGGTGAAAGCCA
>CAJRSG010007906.1:30488-50914 GCA_907169655.1 Acomys percivali
TTTGGTTTTTTGAGACAGGGTTTCTCTGTGTAGCCTTGGCCATCCTGAACTCACTTTGTAGACCAGGCTGGCCTAGAACTCACAGCGATCCGCCTGCCTCTGCCTCCCGAGTGCTGGGATTAAAGACGTGCGCCACCACGCCCAGCTCTTACTCACACTTTTAATCCCAGCATTCAGAGCACTGATTCAGGAAAATTACCATAGACCCCATGCCAACTCAGGCTACACTGTGGGTTTCAAGCCAGCCTGGGCTAAAGAACTCTCCCTCCCCAGTCTATCCCCTCACCAGACCCTCTCTCTCCTTGCGGACATAGGCAAATTCTACACTCTCAACTTGTAGCCAGGCACGGCGGTCTTTGCCTATGATTTTAGCGCTTGCGAAGTAGAGATAGGAGGACCGGGAGTTAGAGGCCATTCATACTCAGCCCTATAGTGAATTTGAGCTACGTGACACCTTGTCTTAGAAAGGCCAAAACCAACAATGAAAGACGTCTATGAGACAACGTTCTTTCAGGCTGGAGAGATAGCTCAGAGGCTAAGAGCGCTGACTGCTCTTCTGAAGGTCCTGAGTTCAATTCCCAGCAACTACATGATGGCTCACAACCATCTATAATGAGATCTGGTGCCCTCTTCTGGTGTGCGGGCTGAAAACTGTATACATAATAAATAAACCTCCAAAATAAAAAAGTTTTAGCCGGGGCGGTGGTGGCGCACGCCTTTAATCCCAGCACTCGGGAGGCAGAGGCAGGCGGATCGCTGTGAGTTCGAGGTCAGCCTGGTCTACAAAGGGAGTCCAAGACAGCCAAGGCTACACAGAGAAACCCTGTCTCAAAAAACCAAAAAATAAAAATAAAAGTTTTTTAAAAAAGAAGAAATTACATTCTTTAGGTTCTGCACATGAATGTGATTATCGAGTTTTGGTGCCTGCTCTAAGTCACTTCACATAATGGCCTGTTGTTCTTTAATTGTTTTGTATGGCTGAATAGTATTCCATTATATATGTATATCAAAATTTCTTTTTTTTTGTTTTTTGTTTTTTTTTTGTTTTTTGTTTTTTTGTTTTTTTTGAGACAGGGTCTCCCTATGTAGCCTTGGCTACATACCTTTAATCCCAGCACTCAGGAGGCAGGGACAGGTGGATTGCTGTCATTTCAAGGCTAGCTTGGTCTACAGGGTGAATTCCAGAACACCCAGGCCCGCCTGTTACACCGAGAAATTCTAACTCAAAATATGTATTAAATTAGTAAACCAATAACTATGTGACATGTAAATGATAAATATATAATAAGTAATACAAATATATGATTACGATACTATGTGACAGTGTATATTTTATGTATCTCATGTATGCACTTGAGAATTGTAAGTAAGGAAGGTCCTGAGGCAAGTGAAATGGCTGAGGATGTAAAAGCACCTGTGCCCAAGCCAAACAGCCTAAATCTGAAACCTGGAGCCCATGTGGTAGAAGAAGACAACAGATTCCCAGGAAGTTTCCCTCTTCACCACATGTTTGCCATGCTGTGCCTGCACACATACACAAACCCAGAACAATGTGAGTGAGTGAATAAATAAACAAAGGTAAACAAATAAATGTAAAATTAAAGAAGGCATTAGAGCCGGGCGGTGGTGGCGCACGCCTTTAATCCCAGCACTCGGGAGGCAGAGGCAGGCGGATCGCTGTGAGTTCTAGGCCAGCCTGGTCTACAAAGTGAGTCTAGGACAGCCAAGGCTACACAGAGAGACCCTGTCTCGAAAAACCAAAAAAATAAAAAATAAAAAAAAATAAAGAAGGCATTAGAGAAAAAAAAAAAAAAAAAAAAAAAAAAAAAAAAAAAAAAAAAAAAAAAGGAAGGCATTGCATCTGACAGTGTTATTGTCCCCTATAGGATCATATGGGTTTTTTTTTTCAAATTACGTTTTGTTTATTTATTTTGCATGTGTGAGTATGGGTGAATGTGTGGTAGATGCGCACGTGCCGAGGCAGGCCCAAACGTAGCCATTAGAGGATGGTGTGAAGGAGCCGGTTCTCTTCTCCTGTGTGGGTCCCGGGGAATAAAGTCAGCACAGCCTTGGCGGAAGTCGCTCTCCCACCGAACCATCCCGCCAGGACCCAAGGTCATAGAGTGGCAGTTCTAAAACACTCAAGGGTGCTAATAGTGGAAGGTTGCGGAACCTTTACGCCTTGAGGCCTGCCTTGGCGGAAGTAGGTCAGTGAATCTGGGTCCTGGAAGTTATATCCCAGTTGGATCCCAGCCAGGCTCTTTCTCCTGGTCCTGGGAGACAGCAGGAGCAAGTGTGCCACCATTTCCAGTACTTGTGGTACCACAGACCTGACTCAGCTGTCGTATCTCCATTGTTTCAAGCCTGAGCCCAAAGCCACCTCTCCTCCTCCCTTTAGCGATTTCTGTCAGGTGTTCTGTCACAGTGAGGAGAAAAGTAATTATTAATTCAGCGGGGCAAATACAGAGCACTAGTGTGGGGGAACTGTCTGTATCATATGTGTGTTCTGAAGAAATTCTGGTCTTTGTGGTGGTTCTTTCTCAGGTCCAAGCAAATCTTCCTCCATTGGGTTGTCTTGGCTTCAAAAGAACAAGAAATGATTCCCAGGTGAGGTTTGTTGGGTGTGTTTGTTTTGGTTTGGTTTTTTTCCCCCCTGTCTTGAATTTAGTGTCTGGCAAATAACATTTTTTTTTTCTACAACAGTTATATCCCCAGCCCCTCTGATGAGGCTTTTGTTGTTTTGGTTTTTTTTGGAGTTTGTTTTTGTTTTTTTCGAGATAGGGTTTCTCTGTGTAGCCTTGGCTGTCCTGAACTCACTTTGTAGACCAGGCTGGCCTTGAACTCAGAGATCTACTTGCCTCTGTCTCCCGAGTGCTGAGATTAAATGCTGTCCAGGACAGCTAACTCTCTGTATAACAGAGAAACCCTATCTCGAATACCAAAAAGAAAAAAAATTATATATTTTATATGGGTGTGTGTTTTGCCTGCATGCAGTTATGTGCCACGTGTGTGTCTGGTGCCCACAGAGACCAGCATAATGGATTGGATTTCCTGGGACTGGAATTAAATGGTTGGGAGCATCTTCTGTGGATGGCCACGTGGATGGGAGGACTTGAACCCAAGTCCTCTGAAAGAACACACAGTGCTATTAGCACTGACCATCTGCCCAGCCCCTGGTTTGCTATTCTTGAGATGGAGCCTTGTTATATTGCCCAGACTGGGTTTGAACTTATGGGCTCAGGTGATCCTCTTGTCTAAGCCTCCTGAGTAGCCAAGGCTTCAGGTATATGACACATGTCTGCCATTCAGCAAACATTCTCTCTCTCTCCTTTTTTTTGGGGGGGGGCAGGTTTCTCGAGACAGGGTTTCTCTGTGTAGCCTTGGCTGTCCTGGACTCACTTTGTAGACCAGGCTGGCCTCAAACTCAGAGATCTGCCTGCCTCTGCCTCCCAAGTGCTGGGATTAAAGGCACGGGCTCACTCAGCAAATATTTGTAAAGTGCCTTTTGACCAACAAGACTGAAGTGCACACACAGGCGCACACAAAACTGAGAATGGAACTCAGGGCCATCCGGATGGCATTCATTTACTCAAACACTAAGCTAAATCCTCAATCCAGCCCATTAGAAGTCTTTTTTTTCCTGGACTCTCTTTGTAGACCAGGCTGGCCTTGAACTCACAAAGATCTCCTGCCTCTGTCCTCCACCCCAGTGCTGGGATTAAAGTCGTAAGTCACCATGCCCAGCTCCCATTAGAAGTCTTCAAAGTCAGGCCCAGGCGGCACATGCCTGTAGTCCCAGCACTCAGGGAGCTAGAGGCAGCTAGATTTCTGTGAGTTCAAGGCCAGCCTGGTCTACAGAGACTCCAGGATAGCCAAGGCCACACAGAGAAACCCTGTCTGGGGTCGGGGGAGGGGGGGGGAGCTTAAAAGTCGTGAAAGGGAGCCAGGAATAATGACACATGCCTGTAATTCAGAGTTGGATATGGGAGCATCATCAGTTCAAGGCTAGTCCAGGGTGAGATGGCCTGGGGGGTAAGGCACTTGCTGCTGAGGCCAGCTGCTTGAGTTTGATTCCTGGGACCCACATGGTAGGACAGAACTGACTCCCACAAAAACTGTCCTCTAACCTCCACCTATGAATTGTGGCACACACACACTAATTTCAAAGAGCTGGGGGGTGCTAAACAGATGACTCAGTACTTAAGACCATTTGCCCTCTGCCAGAGGACCTGAGTTTAACCCCAGCATCCACGCTGAATGGCTCACACCTGCCTCCATTCTAGTGATCAGATGCTCTCTTCTGGCATTGAAACAGTCCACACACATGAACAACACAGACACACAGAAACAAACAGAAAACTTTTTATTGAGGGGGGTTAACAGCTGGGGGGTTAACAGGGGAAGAGGAACAGGTGGGCATCTTTTTCTGATTTGAAGTCCCTGCACCTCCCCACCTCTCTGGATTTTTCTTGGTTTTATTTGAGACAGGGCATCTCTGTGTAGCCTTGGCTATCCTGGACTGGCTTTGTAGACCAGGCTAGCCTCAAACTCACAGCGATCCACCTGCCTTTGCCTCCTGATCCCACCTGGGATTAAAGGCTTGCACCGCCATGCCTGGCCTCTCTCAATCTTTCAAGGGAAAATAACTTATCTCAACTGGTGGGTTGGAAGAAAAAGCAATCTATAATTGTATCCCCAACCAATGAATTTCCTGTTTTGGTTTGGGGTGGGGTGGGTTGTTTTGTTTTTTTTATCCAATTTGTTGTAAAACTTTGGCTGCATCTGAATTGCCAAGTCGGCTATGAATGAGCCTACATGGCAAAGCCAAGGTCCCACAGGCCCCTGGAAGATAAGATAGCCAGAAGATAACATCTTGACTCAGTCCTTTGTAGGACTGGCAGTAGAGAGCGAGGCTCTTATACTAACCCAGGTTAGCCTGGAATGTGCCTTTTGAACACTGAGATCATAGGCCTGAGCTACGACATCTGGCTAAGAGAGTCCACCTGCCATTCAGGAAGCCAAGTGTAAGCCGGGTGGTGGTGGTGGCGCACGCCTTTAATGCCAGCACTCGGGAGGCAGAGGCAGGTGGATCGCTGTGAGTTCGAGGCCAGCCTGGTCTACAAAGAGAGTCCAGGACAGCCAAGGCTACACAGAGAAACTCTGTCTTGAAAAACCAAACCAAACCAAACCAAACAAACCAAATCCCCAAAAAGACAAAACAAGAAAGCCAAGCTTAGATGTTGTTAAAATAAGTGTTCAGTAGACTAGGAAAGGGTAAAGTGCCTACCCTTCAAGTCTGAGGGCCTGAGGCATAATCCCACAGGTCTAAAAAAGCTAGGGGCAGCGGTGTGTACTGCGATTTGACAGCTGAGGAAAGAAAGACAAGAGGACCCTGGGTTTGCTGGTCATCCATTCTGGTTGAATCAGTGTCTCTGAAAGGTTAAGGTGAGGAGAGAAGATACCCAGCATCAACATCTGGCCCACCCCCCCACACACACACATACATCAGTGTTTACATATAACAGCGTTCACCAAGCGCTTGGGAACTGAAGGCCATGTCCATTTCAAGTGCAGTACTTGACTCTTAAGTTCATTAAAATCATGGTGAATTTATGAATTATGTGGGCTCGCTTAGAATGTCATGTTTCTTTTGAGGCAGGGCCTGTGTAGTCCTGGCTGTCCTAGAACTTTCTAGACCAGTCTGGCCTCTAACTCAAAGGTCCACCTGTCTCTACCTCCTGACTGCTTGGATTAAAGGCATGTATGTGCCACTACACCCAGCCTGTCTTTTTTTTTTTTTTTTAACATTTTTATTTATTGGAGGGTGGGATGAGGCTATGTGGAGGTCAGAGGTCAGAGGTCAGGACTGCTTGTCTCAGTTCTCCCCTTTTCCCATGTGTCCCTGGAATCAAACTCAGATTATGAAGCGCCTTTAACCTGCTGGACCATCCCCCAACCCTCTCACGCTAATTTTTTTTGAGGTGGGAGTCGGTATAGCCCTGATTGGGCTCAAACTCCTGGTCCCCACTCTCCTCCATCTCCTCAGGGCTGTGATTACAGGTTATGCACCAGCACACCTGGCTTATGTGGCAGTGAAGATGGGACACAGAGTTTTCTGTGTGTGAGAAGCAGTCCACTGAAGGGACCTTTGTCATCAATCCCCTGACTGATGCTTTTTTTTTTATATGTTAGAAAGGAATTATTTATCAGAAGCATGTTCTGGAGCCGTGGGTCTCAACCTCCTTAAAGCTGCAACCCTTCAATACAAGACCTCATGTTGTGGTGACACCCTGACCAAAAAATTGTTTTTGTTGTTGCTTCATCATTTTGATAGTTATGAATCATAATGCACATAGCTGTCTTTGGCTACCCCTGAAAGGCTCAGGAGTCATGATCCACAGGTTGAGAACTCGTGTTCTAGAATAATCTCCTTTCCCATACCACTCTCACTTAATTCTGCCCTATGTTTTATAATTACCAGGCTATTTTATTTATTTATTTATTTATGAAGTAGTGGCGCTGTCTGCATGTACACCTACATGCCAGAAGATGGCATCAGATCCCTTTATAGATGGTCCCTGAGCCACTATGTGGTTGCTGGCAATTGAACTCAGGACTTCTGGAAGAGCAGAGAGTGCTCTTAACCACTGGCCCAGCTCTCCAACCCATAAGAAACAATGGTTTTAATACATTGATAAAAAGAGTAATTTTTGGAAAGTACAATGAAAATACTTTGGACACCATGAGCAATAGATACACACACTAACAAAATAAGACATTTCACACACTAGGTAAATATTTCTCAAACACTTAATTGTATCAGTATCCTTTCTGAACCTGTTATAACATTGGGCTCCAGCATTTGAACTTGTAATCAGTTCGTTGGTGTGCTGTGCTGGTTCAGAATGACACTTAAACAATTGTGGAAGCTGGGAGTGATGGCGCACGCCTGTAATCCCAGCACTCTAGAGGCAGAGGCAGACGGGTCGCTGTAAGTTCAAAGCAAGCCTGGTCTACAAAGAGAGTCCATGATAGCCAAGGCTACACAGAGAAACCCTGTCTCGAAAAAACCATTGTGATCCAGGCATGGTGGTACATGCCTTTAATCCCAGCAGAGGCAGGTGGATCACTGTGAGTTCGAGGCCAGCCTGGTCTAGGACAGCCAAGCCTACACAGAGAAACCCTGTCTTGAAAAAAAAACAAACAACAACAACAGAAAGAAAAAAAAAGGAAAAAAAGAAAAGAAAAAACCATCGTCCTTTGTTCATGTGGATAGCACATATCCTGAAATTATAATGAAGGCCAAGAGATAGCTTAGTGTTTAAAAGTGGGAGCTGCTCTTACAGAAAATTAAGTTCAGTTCCCAGTACCGAAGTCAGGCAGCTTGTAATCATTTTTAATTCCTGCTCCAGGGTATCCCATGCCTCCTGCATAGGTCCTGGGGAGCCAAGCTTGGATCTTCTAGAAGAACACCGTGCACTCTTAACTACTGTGACGTCTCTCTAGATCCCTTCTTGGCTTATGTTCTTAACAAATGATAGTCTCAAAATGATGAGTTTTATTAACACACATGACGAAATCGAAACAACAAACTAGGGAAAGTAACCATTTAGCTACGTAGGGAAGTCTTTAGGTTTCTGTCCTAAAGTGTTGTTTCTGGGGGTTTTTTCTTGGCTTTTGCTTTTCGTTTTGTTTGTTTTTCTTGCTGTGCTTTCTTCTTCTGTTGCAGTTCTTCGTTGTGAGCAGAATTTATATAGCTGTAAAGCACTGTTAGGGAAAGATCTATTTCCTTCTTTTCCTCTTTAGAAGTACTAGTGAGCTTGCACTCCGATGCCTTTTTCAACAGTTCCTCAAAAATCTCATCACGCATGTAAAAAAAAATGTACCCGGCCTCATCCCTGTATTCCTGAGTCAGGGAATCTGGGATCTCAAACACTTTCAGGTCACTATACAGGTGCCATGCTTGTCTCTGAAAGTCATACACGTCGCTTATGTAATGGCCCGAATTTGGGGAGTCCCCAAAATGGCTGACGACACTGACCAGCCTGTATTTGTGAGGATCTTCTCCCACCTCTGAACTTTTCGACGCCCCAATGGCATTTACTGTGTTAGTAGCAGACCCCGAAGCTCCAAGGGGACGTGGGTCATTTTCCTGAACTCTCAATTCTGAATGGCTACTCAGGTCCTTCCTTGCGTCTTCCTGAGTACTAACACTCGGAAGTGACGCCTGCAGAAGCAATTCCTTCTTCTTGGCTCCATCACCGGGTTCCTGGTGGAGCTGGCTGGCCTTTTCCTGAAAGCCTTCTGGATTCTTTTGTTCTTTAAGGTCACAAAGGTACTTGGACAACTCAGTGGCAGTGTGACGACCTTCTGACTTTCCACGTACGTTAATTCTCTCACAGTGCTTAAGTTTTGGATCCTTGGCTACCTCTTGAAGACCTGGGTCTTGGAATCGGATAGGCTCAGAGATCGTAGCCATTGGGTCAGGTGCTGGCAAGGGCAGCTCGCTGAGCATCCAGTTTGCCGGCTCCAGCTTAGAACCGCTTTCCAGATCTCTCTGCGGCCACCCCTCACCTGCATCTTCATCCATTCTGATTTGTACTCCAGGATCTGCGTCGCCTCTAACCGTGGGATCACTGGATTCTGAAGTCACCTGCGTAGACATCACTGACTGTCTGAGTAACTCAGGCAGCACCCCTTGAGAGATATTTGGGACAGCGTGGACCCTACTGGGGCCTGTATTGGCCAAGGGAAATGGTGGCTTCCTGTTTTCACGGCCAAGGGAGGAAGATACGTATAAATACTGAGATATCTCCACTGGCTGCTTGTTCTTCGTCAGCACCATCTCCGGGGTAACTTGGTAACGTTTCAGGTGGACAATGAGAACCTTAGGGAGTCTTCTCAGTGAGTACCTGAGAACGGAATTCTTGTTCTTGCATTTCTCGCAATTACGCTCAATTTCCTCCGGCGTAAAGAAGACATCAAAACACTCTTGAATTGATAAAGGGGGTGCGCTTGTCCCTTGGCGCAGGTCAATAGAGAGGTAGCTGCTCACTTCCGTTTTGAAAATAGCCTCACCGCAACCATAACAAACAATGGATTTTTGCAGCTCCATCTCAAAATTAGCACCCACCGGGCACACAAACCTTTTGGTGGCGGCGGTGCCATCGTGCGCCGGGAGAGATGATTTCTCGCCTTCCTTTTCCCTCATGGTATCCCACATGACATTTAGTCTTTCCATGCTCAGTTTCAACTGCTCCAAACACAGACTTAAAAACTCATGGGCATCATTCTGCTCGTTGCTCAAGAACGTGTCTGTAACCATGGAGATGGACCTCATCACATCCATGAGGACGTTTCCCTTGGCGTCTACGTCCTGAATGTCTTTCAAGACAAGAAGCAGGCCTAAGGGCTTGAGAAGGTCGCTGTGCGGAACAAAGTCCCAAGGGATACCCTGTGTGAGCAAGTCCTTTACGAAGATCGGGATCCCGAAGACAGACTGCAAAATGGAATTCATGTAACAGGTGTTTCCCAAATTGGGGAAGCCTTGACGTTTTAGTAGCTTTAGGCAAGGGGCAGTGTCATCAAGCTCAGGGTTGCCAAAGGAAGTGGGCTTTTCCATCGACTGCGCCCCTTTGCCTCCACGCCTGGAGCCGCCAGCTCTCTTGCGTTTCTTTTTTGGCTCAAGATCGCTTCCTTTGAGAATGTCCTCGTCTGCGCTAGGTGAGGATTCTGCCTTCCTCTTTTCACCTGTTCCTTGGCTTCTTCCCGCAACGTGACCGCCTGTGGAGTTCGGCTCAGGAAGTGGCATGTTCTGGGAGAGCGGTACCGTATTTCCTGGTGTGGTCTTCGGGGGTCCACAGGATGGCTCCTGGTGCTCTCTGCAAAATGGGTCGCAGCTTTCAAGAATATCCCGATTGCTCTCGGGCTCCAAGGGTTGGTGGGACTCACATGGATTAAAGGAACCCAGGAAGGACTTCAAATGCTCAACATCTGTGGGGGATAACCTGCTAAGAAGTAAAGAACTCTCGTCTCTCAATGTTAAATGCAGCTGATACAATTCCAGCTCAGAACCCGTAACCGCCACATCGACAATATTATCACCCAGAGGGAAAACTCTTCTCCTTTCTTCCAACTTGAAGAAAACCACCAGATTAACTATCTGATTTCTTTCCGCTATTTCGACGACTGCTTCTTTGCACTGAGATGTCCTGGTGCGCTCGCTCCGGCTCTTGCTTCGGACTTGGACCAAACACTGGATCTTTAGACGACCCATTTCCCTCTTCACAAATAAAACACGTACGATCTAAAAACAAAACACAAAGACACAACACATCGATATTCTGACTCAAAATGTACTCATTGAAGCCGGCCGTGGTGACGTAGACCTTTAATCCCAGCACTAGGGAGGCCGAGGCAGGCGGATCAATGTGAGTTCGAGGCCAGCCTGGTGTACATAGTGAGTCCAGGACAGCCAAGGCTACACAGAGAAACCCTGTCTCAAAAAAAAAAAAAAAAAAACCTCAAAAAACAAACAACAACAAAAAAAACCTCAAAACCAAACAAATAAGAAAACACAAACAACTCTTTAACTGACCATAAGGCTTTACTCCTCTCTTCGTGCCTCAACTAAAACACAATGGAAAAAAACTTACATTTGTTTACTATTTTCAATTGTGCTTATCGATTAGAATTTAAAATTCGAGTTACTTGCCGGGCGTGGTGGTGCATGCCTTTAATCCCAGCACTCGGGAGGCAGAGGCAGGCGGATCGCTGTGGGTTCGAGGCCAGCCTGGTCTACAAAGTGAGTCCAGGACGGCCAAGGCTACACAGAGAGACCCTGTCTTGAAAAACCAAAAAAAAAAAAAAAAAAAAAAAAATTCGAGTTACTTATACCCTTTTTAATAAAAAGAAATTTAGGTGTGTATGTGTGTGTGTGCGCACGCGCGTGCGTGCACCTTCAGTGCCCCCAGAATCCAAAAGGGGACACCGAATGCCCAAGAACTAGAATTGCAGGCAGTTAACTCCCGGTGTAGGGGCTAGCTCGAAGCTAAACCAGTCCTCTCTGTAATAGAAGGATCCAGAGGGTCCTAGAAACCTACAAGAAGAACATTATGTCGGGCAGAGCTGGGCCCAGGGGTTCTGCTCAAACTGTGGCACCAGCCAAGGACAATATGTGCAGTAAACTTTGAACCCTGACCCAGATCTAGCCAATGGACAGGACAGTCTCCACGGTTGAGTCAAGAGTGAGGACTCACTTTTACACGAACTCGGGTGCCCCATATTTGACCCCTTGATGGGGAGACCTGGTGGCACTCAAGAGGAAGGATAGCAGGCTACCAAGAAGAGACTTGATACTCTATGAGCATATACAGGGGGAGGAGGTCCCCCTCAGTCACAGTCATAGGGGAGGGGAGTAAGGGGAAAATGGGAGGGAGGGAGGAATGGTAGGATACAAGGGATGGGATAACCGTTGAGATGTAACATGAAATAATAATAATAATAATAATAATAATAATAATAATAATAATAATAATAATAACAACAACAACAGTATGTGCCTCAATCAGCACCTGTCTTTGGTCGGCTATTCCCTTGATCCTTGCTCCATCCTTGTTCCTGCACATCTTGTGGGCAGGACAGATTCTTGGGTCGAAGGTTTTGGGGGTGGGTTGGTGTCCTTATCTCCCCATTGGCAACTCCTGCAAGAAGTGGCCACTTTGGGCTCCATATCCCCAGCTGCTCAGAGTCTCAGCCAGGGTGACCCCCATAAACTTCCTGTGGCTTCCCCTATCCCAGGTCTCTGGCAAATCCCAGAGATTGCCCCCCCACTCACCTCCAATTTCCATTCTCTCCCCCTGGGGCTTCTCTCCCCAGCTCTCCCTACTCCTAATTCTCCTCCCCACTTCCCCTCCCCTCCCTCCCTCCATCCACCTCCAGTGTCTATTTTATTTCCCTTTCTGAGTGAGATTCAAGCATCCTCCCTTGAGGTCCTCCCTGTAACTTAGCTTCTTTGGGTCTGTGGATTGTAGCACGGTTACTCTGTGCTTTATGGCTAATATCCTTTATAACTGAGTACATACCATGCACGTGTTCTTGAGTTTGGGTGACCTCGCTGGCCCTGCTTGAGCCCCAGCCCATGGCAGAGAACCAATCTGATGCTTCTTTTTTCCCCAAGACAGGGTTTCTCTGTGTAGCCTTGGCTGTCCCAGACTCGCTTTGTAGACCAGGCTGGCCTCCCACTCACAGCGATCTGCCTGCCTCTGCCTCCCAAGTGCTGGGATTAAAGGCGTGCGCCACCGCGCCCAGCCAAATCTGACACTATTAATGTTGCTCTGCTCTGCTTATAGACAGGAGCCTGGCATGACTCCTCTGGGAGACACCATGCAGCAGCTAATGGAAACAGATGCAGAGACCCACAGCCAAACACTAGCCACAACTTGGGGAGTCACACGGAAGAGTTGTGAGAATGAATTGAGGGAGCCCAAGAGTGCTGAGCACTCCACAGGAAGACCTACATACCAAGTGTACTGGCTTGGGCGCCTGGGGCCTCATGGAGACTGGACCAGGAGCTAAGGAGCATGAAAGGACTGGCCTTGGGCCCCTTGCACCTGTGTGGCAGATGTGCAGCTTGGTCTTCATGCAGATGCTCCAACAACAGGGACAGGGGGCCTCTCTGACTCTGCTGCCTCCCTTTGCATCTCCTTCCCCTAGCTGGGCTGCCTTGGTCTGGACTCTGTGGGAGGGGGTGCACTTAGTTCTGCAGTGGCTTGGTGTGCCTGAGTGGGTTGCTACCCATGGGGACCTCCCACTGCTCTGGAGAGAGGGAGGGGAGAGTGAGGGAAAGAGGGTGCAGGTGGGGGGAAGATGCAGGAGTAAGGAGAGGTGGGAGGCTACATCAGGATGTAGAGTGAATAAATTAAATTTTTTTTAAAGTATGTGCTCTTCATCATTGAACCATCTCTCTGGCCTTTCTTCTTCTTCTTCTTCTTCTTCTTCTTCTTCTTCTTCTTCTTCTTCTTCTTCTTCTTCTTCTTCTTCTTCTTCTTCTTCTCCTTCTTCTTCTCCTTCTTCTCCTTCTTCTCCTTCTTCTTCTCCTTCTTCTTCTTCCTCTTCTTCTCCTTCTCCTTCTCCTCCTCCTCCTCCTCCTCCTTCTTCTTCTTCTTCCTCTTCTTCTTCTTTCTAGACAGGGTTTCTCTGTGTAGCCTTGGCTGTCCTGGACTAGATATATACACCAGGCTGGCGTCAAACCACCAGCCTCTGCCTCCCTGGGTGCTGGGATTAAAGATGTGCACCACTACCACCACATCTGGCTCATCCTCCCTCTAGCCTTAAACTACTTATGTTTTGAAGCTGTGCCCATTCTCTGGAAAACACGATAAGTTAGTTGGCTTTCCTGCTCCACCCCCCCCCCCCCCCTCCCCCCCCCCCCCCCTGTGCGTGTGGACTAAAATAGCCCTTTGTCCCCTATTTTTTTTTTTTGGTTTTTTTTTTTTTGTTGTTGTTGTTTTTTTTTTTTTTTTTTTGGTCAGAGCGCTTTTTCATAGGAATATAAATCTACAAGTACCTTAAGTAAAATGCAGTGGTAATGCCCATCTCATCTCACTGGTTCTCACTGGTGCCTCTGCTCTTCTCTCTGATGAAGCCAGACAGTGGAAGTTCCGTCAAGTTCTTGTCTCTTATGCAAGTGAGACCGCTGGGAAGGCGTGGGGTTGTGAGTGGTCCTCGCCTCTGGTGCTGGCCTTATCGGTGGCAGATTCCAGATTCAGACCCCCCGTCCTGCAGTGGTCACATGGTAAGAATCAAGGACTACAAATGTGCAAGTAGCTTGAGGACAACACAGCTTGAGGAACTCAGCATACATAAAGCCCTGCATTCAAGCCATAGGATCTCTCACTCACACGCAGGCACACATGCTTGCAGGCTGGTGAGCTTTGTGACTGTATGTGACTTATAATTCCAGCACTTGGGATTCTAAACCAAGAGATGGGCAGACGTGAGACAAGAGTGGAGTATGTAGTGAGACCATCATCTCAAAAGAGAGGGGACAAGGGGCAGAGTCGCCAAGCCTGACAACCTGAGTTTGAACCTTGCATCCATGGGTGGAATGACAGGGGGACTCCTGAGAACTGTTCTCTGCCCCTCACACTCCTGCTATGATGTGCAAGAACTCTGCATGTACAAATAAATTTATATATTTTTATATAAATATAAATAAATATAAATATATATTTATATAAATATAAATATATTTTTTTAAATCTCCACAGGCAAGGCACCTTTAATTCAAACACTTGGTGGGGATGGGGGCACGCAGGCCTATCTCTGTGAATTTGAGGCCAGTCTGGTTAACATAGAATTCCAGGCCGGGCATGGTGGCACACGCCTTTAATCCCAGCACTTGGGAGGCAGAGCCAGGACATCCAGGTCTGCATTGAAAGACCATGATTAAACAACAAAAAAAATCTAGTGAAGTAGAGACACCCAGAATTGTCCACTTCCCCAGATATCTGAAACAAAACATGGTTATGTTTTTGCCAGGATGGGTGAGAGGTGTAAAGGAGGCAGTTCAATCTCAGGTGAAAACTAGAAATACATTTTACATTTGAAAAAAAAGATTTAGCCGGGCGTGGTGGCTCACACCTATAATCCCAGCACTCCGGAGGCAGAGGAAGATGGATCGCTGTGAGTTCGAGGCCAGCCTGGTCTACAAAGCGGGTCCAGGACAGCCAAGGCTACACAGAGAGACCCTGTCTCGAAAAATACCAAAATAAATAAATAAATAAATAAATAAAAATTAAAAAAAGATTTACTTTTAGGCTGGCTATGGTGACATACACACCTTTAATTCCAGTACTGGAAAAGCAGACAGATATGGGGGTTGGGCATGGTGGCACAGGCCTTTAATCTCAGCACTCGGGAGGCAGAGGCAGGCGGATCTCTCAGTTCCAGGCCAGCCTGGTCTACAAAGCAAATCCAGGACAGCCAAGGCTACACAGAGAGACCCTGTCTCAAAAAACTAATAAATAAATAAATAAGAAGGATATGTGGCCGGCATGATGGTGCATGCCTTTAATCCCAGCACTCGAGAGGCAGTGGATGGCTGTGAGGCCAGCCTGGTCTACAAAGCTTATCCAGGACAGCCAAGGCTGCACAGCCAAGGCTGCACAGAGAGACCCTGTCTCAAAAAAAAAAAAAAAGAAAAAGAAAGAAAGAAAAGAAAAGAAAAAAGAAAGAAAGTTTTCCGAGATAGGGTCTCTGTGTAGCCTTGGCTGTCCTGGATTCGCTCTGTAGACCAGGCTGGCCTCGAACTCAGGGATCATGCCTGCCTCTTCCTCCCGAGTGCTAGGATTAAAGGCGTGGGCCATCACCCGCCCGGCTCAATTTTTATTGCGTATGCATGGGTGTTGCCTGCTTGTATGTCTGTGCACCACATGCATGCAGGACCCATGCAGACCAGAAGAGGGCAGCAAATCCTTTGGAACAGCAGTCAAGAGGGTCGTGAGACACCATTTAGATGCTGGGACCTTAACAGCTCAGTCATTTCTCCAGGCCCTGAACTTAGAATTCATAAAGGAAACTAAAGACCTTAATATAAGGAAAGTGTTGGCGAACAGACAGAATTATCCTCAGCGAGACCACACGCAGAGAAAAGCCTTAGAATCCACAGATCTAACTGCTTGACAATGTTTTGTTTTTGAGACAGGTCTCACTACATGGCTCTGGGTATCCTGCAATTCACTATAGAGACCAGGCTGGCCTCAAACACACAGAAATCCCCCTGCCTCTCTGCCTCCCAAGTGCTGGGATTAAAGACCTGTGCCATCCATCTCCAGCAGCTGCCCAGACTTGTCTTGAGATATCGCCATCACTTCCTGGGTGAGAAGATATTCTAAAGAGACAGAGTGTTGAGACAGTGGATCCCAAGAAATGGGACGCCCAAGAAATCTTTCTTCCCTTGACCAGAATAGAACTATGTAGACCAGGTTGGCCTCAAACTCAGGAGATCTGCCTGCATCTGCTTCGTGTAGGCTGGAATTAAAGGCGTGTGCTGCCAAGCCCAGTCCCTTGTAAGAACTCAGAGAGGGCTGTATAAAACAAAACTTAAGCCGGGCGTGGTGGCGCACGCCTATAATCCCAGCACTCGGGAGGCAGAGGCAGGTGGATCGCTGTGAGTTCGAGGCCAGCCTGGACTACAAAGCGGGTCCAGGACAGTCAAGGCTACACAGGGAAACCCTGTCTCGAAAAACCAAACCAAATCAAACCAAACAAAAACCAAAAAAAAAAAAAAAAAAAAAAAACTTAAGAGGGTCAGTGGTTATGCCCACTGTCCGTTCTGCCAGAAGTCCTGAGTTCAATTCCCACCAACCCCATGGTGGCTCACAACCATCCATAATGTGATCTGGTGCCCTCTTGTGGCCTGCAAATAGAGTACTCATATATATAATTTTTGTTGTTTTTGTTTTTCGAGACAGGGTCTCTCTGTGTAAGTCTTGGCTGTCCTGGACTCACTTTGTAGACCAGGCTGGCCTCGAACTCGCAGGGATTCTCCTGCCTCTGCCTCCCAAGTGCTGAGACCACTCACCATGAAATCTTTTTTTTTTTTTTAAGTGAATTTGAATTAACTTTGTGGGTCATAGAGGGGACAAAAACCAGACCCATCATGGTGGTGCGCGCCTTTAATCCCAGCACTATGAAGGTAGGAGAGTGAGTTTGAAGGTTAGTATATCCTTGGTCTACATAGTGAGGACTGTGCAATAATGGGACCCTATCTCAAAAAGTACAACAAAACTCTACCAAATTTTTTTGGATGTTAGGTCCCAATAGAGAATCATTGGGACCCAAAGGCATTGTCCTTCTACCTAAGTAGAGTGGCATAAAAAGAAAAATGCTGCGCCCCACCACCACCCCCTCACCCCCCACCCCCCGTTGCTGGTGCAGGCATTTAATCCCAGCACTCGGGAGGCAGAGGCAGATGGATCACCTGGTCTACAAAGTGAGTCTAGACCCTGTCTTTTTTTTTTTTTTTAAAGATTTATTTATTGTGTATACAGTGTTCTGCCTGCATGTGTATCTGCAGGCCCGAAGAGGGCATCAGATCACATTATAGATGGTTGTGAGTGGTTGCTGGGAATTGAACTCGGGACCTCTGGAAGAACAGTCAGTGCTCTTAACCTCTAAGCCATCTCTCCAGCCCCTAGACCCTGTCTTGAAAAACAAAATAAGCAAAATGGGTCTCTCATAGGCCCTTAGAACTCCCAAGATATTTAGATAGTTTGTTTTGTTTTGTTTTTCAAGACAGGGATTCTCTGTGTGGTCCCAGCTGTCCTGGAACTTGTTCTGTGAACCAAGTTGTCCTTGAACTTAGGTATCTGCCTGCTTCTGCCTCTGTAAGGCTCTTTTTTTTTTTTTTTAAGCCTAAGCCTGGGAACATGACCCAGACAACCCTTATACCCTGTTTTGGCTATAATTCAGGCCCTGATCCTAACTCAACAGTACCAAGCCCTCAAAAATAAAAACACGCCTTAAGATTAAGGCCAATTAAAAACTCAAGGGGGGATTGTAAGGCCCCCCCCCTCTCACTCCTCCACAAGACCCCTCCCCTGCAACACCACTGTTTGGTTGTAGGTTTCAGCATCTTTTTCCCTCAGCCTGCCTCAGCCTCCCTATACTGGGATTAAAGGTATGTACCACCACACTCAGCTCTGAGACAGTCCCTTTATCGGCTGCTCCTGTTAAACAGCTATTTATCTCCAGGGTGGTGGTGGTGGGAGAATGGGACCCACACCCCTTTAATCCCAGCACTTGAAGCAGAGGCAGGTGGATCTCTAAATTAGGGGCCAGCCTGATGTACCCAGCACAGCCAGGGCTACAGAGAAACCCTATCTCAAAGAATCAAAGATATATTTCTTTCTTCTTTTTTTTTTTTTTTTGAGACAGGGTTTCCCTGTGTGGCTTTGGCTGTCTGGGATTCACTTTGTAGACCATACTGACCTTGAAGTCACAGTGATCCATGTTCCCCTGCCTCTGGAGTGCTGGGATTAAAGGCATGTGCCACCATGCCCGGCTCAAAAATTCAATTTTTTAAAAAATTTTGAAATGTGTGCGTTCACCAGCCTGAGTTCCAGGCCAGCCATGGCTACACAGAGAGACTCTTATCTCAAAAACAAGTATTGATAACTGCAGACTCAGAGTTGTAGATGAGACATAGAAGGCTTCTGTGCCAACCTCTCATCCCTCTCACGCCGTTAAAGGAAATAGTCTAGACAAAAAGCCATTAAATAAAAGTCATAAAAACTCAGGGAGAGCAGAGCGTGGTGGCACAGGCCTTTAATCCCAGCACTTGAGAGGCAGAGGCAGGTGGATTGCTGTGAGTTCAAGGCCAGCCTGGTCTACAGAGCAAGTTCCAGGCCAGCTAGGGCCAAACAGAGAAACCGGGTCTCCAAACAAACAAACAAAACAAAACCCAATAGGTAAATTTAAATTTTCTTCCTTAATTTCATGTGCACCGGTGTTCTGCCTTCATGTATGTTTGTGTGAGGCTGTCACCATCTCTCGGGACTGCAGTTAAGACAGTTGTGAGCTGCCATGTGGATGCTGGGAATTGAACCGGAGTCCTCTGGAAGATTAGTCAGCGTTCTTAAGCACTGAGCCATTTCTCCAGCCCCGACATAAAAATAATCTTAACTAAATCAACATGAAAAAGGAAACTAAAATAAACAGAGTGACAGAGGCAGGTGGATCTCTGAGTTCGAGGCCAGCCTGGTCAACAAAGTGAGTTCAGGACAGCCAAGGCTACACAGAGAAACCCTGTCTCGGAAAAAAAAAATTGATTTGCTGGGAAGATGGCTCAACGGTTAAGAGCACACTGGCTGTTCTTCCACAGGTCTTGAGTTCAATTCCCAGAAAAAAAAAAAAGAAAACAAAAACAAAAAAGAAAAAGCCGGGCGTGGTGGCGCATGCCTTTAATCCCAGCACTCGGGAGGCAGAGGCAGGCGGATCGCTGAGTTCGAGGCCAGCCTGGTCTACAAAGGGAGTCCAGGACAGCCAAGGCTACACAGAGAGACCCTGTCTTGAAAAACAAACAAACAAACAAAAAAATCCAACAACAAAACAGAGCTACAGTATGACCCTCCTATACCTCCTGGGTGCTTAGCAGAAGGATTCTACGTCAGGGAACAACGTAAAAGCTGAACACCTTTAATTTTTACACAACTATTAAAAAAAAAAAAAACCCAACCCATTTATGGGATCAGCCTAGAAGCCCGCCTTCAGGGGAATGGGCAAATAAATCAGGGACAGAGATAAATGATTATGAATGTATTTGGACGCCAAGGAGTTTGCTTTCAGCCAGAAAAGAACAAAATCACATTAGCAGGAAAACATGGACTGGAAACCAGTTTAAGCAAAAGAAGCCACATTCCAAATGACAAATATCTCATATTCTCATCTGGTGTGGTGGCACATGTCTTTAACCCCAGCACTTGGGAGGCAGAGGCAGGTGAATTTTGGAGTTCGAGGCCAGCCTGTCTGGTCTACAGAGTGAGTTCCAGGGCAGCCAGGCCTATACAGAGGAACCGTGTCTCAAAACCCAAACCAAACCAAACCAAACCAAATTCTTATTCTCTCTCACATGCAGAATCTACATTTTTTAAAGGGGGCTATGATAAAAAGTGGGGCTTTGTTAAGTTTTTGGTTTTTTAAACAGCACATGAAGTAGGGAGAGAAAAGTTATGAGGAAAGGGGTGGAATTGGAGGAAAATTGGAGGACGGATTTAATGTAAATGTTACTTTCTCATACCAAATTCTCAAACAATAATAAAGAGGTAAGTGCAGCAAAAGTGGCCAAGTACGTTACAGGACTCTATGAAATGTCATAATGAAGTCCATTACTTTCTACAAATACATACTAACTTAAATTATTTTGGGGACAGGGTTTCATATAACCGTAGACTCACTGGGTGAGGATGACCCTAAACGCCTACATCTTGATCCACCACCTTAGGGTGCTGGGGTTACAGGAGTGGTCCAGCATGCTCAACCTGTATGGTGCTGTGGACCAAGCCAAGGGCTTAGAGCATTTTGGGTCAGAATTCTATGAAGGGAACCACAGTGCAGCTGCCCCCCTCCCCTGCACCCCCCAACTCCAACCTTCTTAATTTTGTTAATTTTTTTTTTTGAGACAGGGTCTCTCTGTGTAGCCTTGGCTGTCCTGGACTCACTTTGTAGACCAGGCTCGCCTCGAACTCACAGAGATCCACCTGCCTCTGCCTCCCGAGTGCTGAGATTAAAGGCGTGCACCACCACGCCCGGCTTAATTTTGTTAATTTGTTTACTATTTCTTTCCAGGCTACCCAGAGAGCTTGCTTCCATTGGGCCTTATTATTATTATTATTATTATTATTATTATTATTATTATTATTATT
>CAJRSG010007906.1:65307-79934 GCA_907169655.1 Acomys percivali
ACACACACACACACACACACACACACACACATTGGTCTATAGTAATTCTGCCTGTTGCTTACTCTCTTAATTATGTGACTGACTGGGGACTTCAACTCACTGCCACAGCCTTGGGTTGCCATATGTCATAGAACATATTAACAGAAAAAAAAAAAAAAAAATCAGGGGTTGGCGGGATGGCTCAGAGTTTAAGAGCACTGTCTGTTTTTCCAACGGTCCTGAGTTCAATTCCCAGCAACCACATGGTGGCTCACAACCACCTACAATGAGCTCTGGTGCCCTCTTCTGGCCTGCAGTCACACATGCAGGCAGAATACTTTACAAATAATAAATACATAAATCTTTAAAAAAAAAAAATCAAAATTCTAAGTACCATTTCTACTGAGCGTGTAGCATTTATACTATAGTGAGGAAAGCCAAACCTAAAGCCCGGCCAGGAGAGATAGCTCTGCTGTTAAGAACGTTTTGCTGCGTTACAGAGGATTTGTTTTGGCTCCCAGCACCCACGAGTCAGTCATCTGCAGCTTCTAATTCGGGTCTAAGTATCTATTGCCCCCTTCTGGCCTATATGGGTACTGCACCCACGTGCTATACTTAAACGCATAAAATAAACACATCTTTTGTTTGTTTGTTTGTTTGGTTTGGTTTTTCGAAACAGGGTTTCTCTGTGTAACAGCTCTAGCTGTCCTGGAACTCTCGAACTCACAGATATCCTCCTGCCTCTGTCTCCCAAGTGCTGGGATTAAAGGCGTGCGGGCCACCACTGCCCGGCTTAAACATATCTTAAAAAGGGAGAATTAAAAAAACAAAAAAAAAGTTAGCCGGGCGTGGTGGCGCACGCCTTTAAGCCCAGCACTTGGGAGGCAGAGGCAGGCGGATCGATGTGAGTTCGAGGCCAGCCTGGTCTACAAAGGGAGTCCAGGACAGCCAAGGCTACATAGAGACCCTGTCTCAAAAAACCAAAAAAAAAAAAAGTTGATTCTTGAATTGAGAAACATCTGCATAACGTTTCCTCTCCGTGTATGTCTTCATGCATGTGTGGATATACTGATGGGTATAGAAGTCGGACGGCAAACTCAAGTGTTGGTTTTGTTCGGGACAGGGTTGCTTTGCTACTGCATACACGAGGAGGCTAGCTGGCCCACAAGCCCCTGCGTATTCTCTGGTCTCTGCAGTCTCAGAGAGGAAGCACTGGGATTCTAGAAACACGCCACTGTGCCAAATAGATTCTGGGGATTCGAACGCAGGGCCTCACGCTTGTGTGGCAAGTATTTTATCCACAGAGCCATCCCCTCAGCACACATGTGTATAGTTTAACGTCTAGCTACCGAGAAGAGGGCAGAGCCATGAAAGTCAGCAACCAACAGAGGAAACGCGCGCCCCCGCCCCGCCCCCTTCGCCTCCCCTCTCCCCCCTCTCCCCCTCCCCCCCTCCATCCCCTCTCTTCTCCTCCCTCTCTCCCCCTCGCCTGCGCCTGCGCACTGAGGTACTGACTGGGACAAGGGTTCTCTTTTCTCCTAGCATTTGTGAATGTTTCACTCCCTCCCGCTGTCCCAAGATCTCGGCTGATCTGATGATTTTGGGTCCAGGGCGACCGCAGGGCATTTTGCCGTTGTTAGCTGAGCTCTGAAACTGTCCAAGAAAATAGTTGGGATGTAGATTTGGCGGGGACTATAAGCGTAGGAGACTGTCGGCTTCCCAAGAGAACCTCTACCATACTCAACTGTTTTCTTCTACTTCCTTTTAAATCCGACATCTCTACTTGAAGAACCTCTGCCCCGTCACATTATCTTACCCCGATATGTTACTCTCCAGGGAATGTAACATGACCAGGTATTCATATATGGTAAATGTATGTATACATAGGTTATGAGAGAAAATATACACACATATGCATATGCACGTCTATCTACCTGCATCTATTTCTATATCTATAATTGCATACATATCTGTATTTATAATACACACACACACATATACACACACACACACTCTCACATATACACATATATATTTCAGATCAGAATCCCAAGTGGTGGTGCTTCAGACCCATGATTTTCCCTAGCTCTGCCGCTCTGGCATCCATTACTCCACTTTGGTCCATAGGAGCATCCTCTGGGTGTTAGTGATGCAGGCAGGCTCTGCCTGTTGCTATGGGAACTGAAGCTGATAGGGATGAGGCTGGGAGACACAGGGGAGAGAACTTTGCAGACTATACTGTGGGTTAGAATCCCTACCAGCCGTGTGAATAATTCCAAGTAGTATTTTGGTGAGGAGAATATTAGACAAAAAATGCAAGATCTCGGATCAGTAATTTTATTTTATTTTATTTTCTGATCCTTAGTTTTCCTGTCTACAAATGGAGAATATTTATTTCTGGATTGTGGTCAGGACTGTAATAGGCGCTGTGTGCGAACCTCTTGACCCTCATACCTGTCATAGTGTGGGCAGAATTTGTAAAATAATGTTTTTCAGGCTGCATAGATACTAGAATGGGGGGAGGAAGGGCTGCATTAGTCAGGGTTCATAGAGGAAGAGGGCTGATAGAAAAAAAATGTAATGTATTGGGGCGTGTATGGTGGCGCACACCTTTAATCCTGGCACTCAGGAGGCAAAGGTAGGCGGATCTCTGTGAGTTCGAGGCCAGCCTGGTCTACAAAGTGAGTCTTGGACAGCCAGCCCAATGCTACACTGAGAAAACTTGTCTCAAAAAACAAAACAAAACAAGAAAAAAATGTATTGGAAGGGACCAATTAGTTTGCACAGTACAACCTGGGCCATCTACAATGGCAGTGTGCACCTTGGGAAGGTTGAGAACCCAGCAGCTTTACAAAACCCATGAAGCTGGCCACCTCTGCAGGTCTTATCCAGGCCTGGAGGCTGGGAGGAGGATTCCTGGAGAGAGGCTGGTCTCCAGTCCATATTGGAGCAGCAAAGAAGCTGGGTTCTGATATTTCTGAAGGACTGAGTGTAGTGACAGCAGAGGTAAGGCAGATGAACTAAAACAAAAACAAGCTAGAAACGCCGATTCTGTGGCGTGTAATCCCAGCACTCTGGGAGGCAGAGGCAGGCGGGTCTTTGTAAGTTCGAGGCCAGCCTGGTCTACAAAGAGAGTTCCAAGACAGCCGGGGGCTACACAGAGAAACTCTGTCTTGAAGAAAACAAACAAAAACAAACCTTTAAAAAACCAAACCAAACAAAAAAACATAATACAAAACAAAATGAAACAAACAAACAAAAAACCAGGCTAGACAAACTTGTCTCATCTTTTTATTTTTTTTAGGCAAGGTTTCTCTATGGAGCCTTAGCTACCCTAGACTCCCTTTGTAGACCAGGCTGGCCTCGAACTCACAGCAATCTGCCTGCCTCTGCCTCCAGGGTGCTGGGATTAAAGGTGTGCGCCACCACATCCGGCAAGACGAACTTGTCAACAAGGTAGATAAACCCAGTGGCAAGACCTGAAGGCAGTGAGCCAAGCTTTTCTCTGGGAGCTCCTTGAATCTGGCTGAACTGCAAGGTTGTGGGCCTTCCTAATCCAAATGACCTGATCAAGAAAATCTCCCTGGGAATGGGGAGATGGCTCAGAGGTTCAGAGAACCACCTGTTCTTCCAGAGGTCCTGAGTTCAATTCCCAGAAAACCGCATGGTGGCTCACAACCATCTACAATGAGATCTCCTGCCCTCTTCTGGTAGACAGGCACATATGCAGACAGAATGTTGTATACATAATAAATAAATAAATCTTAACAAGGAAAGACAAAAGAAAAGAAAACCTTCGTGGGGACTAGAGAGATGGCTCAGCGGTTAAGAGCACTGTCTGCTCATCCAGAGGTCCTGAGTTCAATTCCCAGCAACCACATGCTGGCTCACAACCATCTATAATGTGATCTGGTGCCCTCTTCTGGCCTGCAGGGGTACATGTGGATAGAGCATTCATATACATTAGATAAAGAAATAATTCTTAAAAAAAATACTTAAGTCTTTTCAGCCCAGTTGTGACTTTTTACTAATTTTGTTTTTCTGAGTTTTTTTTTTTTGTTGTTGTTGTTGTTGCTGTTGTTTTGGTTTTGTTTTTCAAGACAGGGTTTCTCTGTGTCGCCTCAACTGTCCTGGACTTGCTCTGTAGACCAGGTTGGTTTCAAACTCACAGTGATCCACCTGCCTCTGCCTCCCAAGTGCTGGGATTAAAGACGTGCGCCACCACGCCCGGCTCGGCTCTAATTTTGTTTTGAGACAGGGTCTCACTGTATAGTCCTAACTGGCCTTGAACTTGTTACATAGAGTAGACTGGCTTTGAACTCACAGAGATCTGCTCGCCTCTGCCTCCCAAGTGTTGGGTCTAAAGGTATGAGCTACTGTACCAAGTTTCTGAATGTTTGTGATGCAAATCTTGTTGAGTCTGTGGAGATGGACTCTATAGCTTGAGTGGTAGAACAGACTGGGAAAGAGAGAGGCTGTGTGTATGTAGCAGGCAAAACACTGAAGAGAAGTGGCTGGGTAAGGTGCAGAATTCAGAATTCTGGCAGAGGGATGGCATCTTTGTCTACATTTAGAAACCCTGTGGAGCGGGAAGAGAAATCCAGGCTGGTGTAGCTTCCTGAGTGAGGGCCTTGCTTCTGTGTTCTCAGATATGTGGAGTGCAAAGCAAACAGCTTCAGCTCAGAGATCCATGATGCCCTGAGAGGTGCACACATAGTATACAATTGGAATACCTAATGTGTCCATACAGACATTTCCAACATTTGTGTGTGTGTGTGTGTGTGTGTCTGTGTGTGTGTGTGTGTTTGCTTGAAAATACCATGGGGCAGGTATGAAAGACAGAGGACAATTTCTGGGTGTTAGTACTCTACTTCCACTACGTGGGCCCTGAGATCTTAGTCAGGTCAGCAGGGTTGGTGGCAGGTGTCTTTACCAAAGGAGCCATTTTGCCCCACTCCGCAGCCCCTCCCCCCCTCTCTCTGAGGCAAGATCTCTTGTAGCTCAGGCTGGCTCCAAACATGGTTTATGTAGTGTTAGAAACTGAACCCAGGGCTTCATGTCTGCTATCATAGTATTATTGATTTTCTTTCTTTCTTATTTTATTTATTTATTTATTTGGTTTTTCAAGACAGGGTTTCTTTCTATGTAGCCTTGGCTGTCTTGCAATCACTCTGTAGACCTGGCTGGCCTTGAGCTCACAGAGATTCTCCTGCCTCTGACTCCCCTGTGCTGGGATTAATGTCGTGCGCCACCACCACCCAACCCTAATATTGATTTTCATGTGTAGTTTAGTGTGGTCACCCCCATCTAAGAAACAAGCATTGTGGGATTTCCTTCCCTCTCTACTGTGACCCTAGGATAATACCAAAAGCTGAGTGTAAATGCAAAATTAGTGTATTAGCCCTTGGGAGGCAGAGGCAGGCAGATCGCTGTGAGTTTGAGGCCAGCCTGGTCTACAAAGCAAGTCCAGAACAGCCAAGATAACATAGAGAAACCCTGTCTTGAGAAAAAAAAATTAGTTTATTAACGTAACCAGAACAGAGTGATGGCTTGGCCCATAAAGGTGCTTGCCACCAAGGCTGATAAACTGAGTTTGATCCCTAAAATCCACATGGTAGGAAGAGAGAACTGACTCAAACAAGTTGTCTTTTGACTCCCGTATGCTCGCATTAAATATATATATATATGTGTGTATATATATAAATGAAGTATATACATATAATATATATTAGTATAACGATTTATAACAGATATAATGGCACATTACTGTCATCATGGTCCATGAAAACCTGGAGGAAAAAGACTGTCACACATTTGAAGCCAGCCTGGGGCATATACCAAGACCCTATCTGGCTTACACTAGTGGAATCATTTCTGTTAATCACTCATATTCTTTGAGTGTGTGGGAAAGGTACATGGCTTAATCATGAATAAATAAAAAGAAGTACAAATAGCTCTCATGCTGTCGATTCTTTGGGGCAGCTTGGAATCTCTCTTCTTGGAGTGACAGAGACCCATACAGATCTGTCCTCTTCCTGCCTTTCAGCAGAGAGGTCTTGTCTGACGATGCTTTTTTTTTTCTTTTCTTTTCTGTTTTTGTTTTGTTTTCGAGACAAGGTTTCTCTGTGTAGGCCTGGCTATCCTGGAATTTACTCTGTAGACCAGGCTGGCCTCGAACTCACAGCGACCCCTCTGCCTCTGCCTCCTGAGGTGCTGAGATTAAAGGCGCGCACCACCACGCCCCGGCTGAGATGTATTTTAGTTACATAAAAGTCTAAGGACCAAGCCGGGTGGGCGTAGTGGCACTTGCCTGTAATCCCAGCTTCGAGGCCAGTCTGGTTTACAAAGCGAGTCCAGGACAGGCAAGGCTACACAGAGAAACCCTGTCTTGGAAGGGAAAAAAAGCCTGAAGACTGGAGTCTCTTTAGAGCTCTCATCTGACCATATCTGTTTCTATGGAAACCACAGCCGACAGCGAAGAGGAGGGGCCTGCAGTAAGACCAGGGAGCGGGGCAGAACCTGTAGTATTGTAGGCTCCGTAAGCATACAGGTGCTTGTATGTGTATGTGTGTGTGTCCGCCTGTGCGTGTGCGTGCGCGTGCGCGTGCGTGTGTAGGCTCAAAGTGCCAGCTTGGATTCACAGTGGAGATTCTGCAAAGGTTTGGGGGTCCAGAAGCAAGGGGCCATGGCCCCGTCAGTGGCTTGTGTCCCTCGAAACTTCTCATGGATTATACGGAAGAGTCTGGAAGTCTGGGAGCCTCTGGAGGCACCCAGATAAAGCTGTGCTGCATGTGGCTGCAGCCTGGCTGGTTATGACGGCCACACCCAGAGTCACCATGGAAGTTGCTGCTTGCTAAACATACGGATCCTGGGTTACACCTCAGTAACACGTTCCCGAAGCCAGCAAGAGGGCTCAGCCCATAAGAGCACTCGCCACCAAGCCTGTCAGGCAGAGTTTAATCTCCAGGGTTTACATAGTAGAAGGAGAGAAGCAAACCCTGCGAAGTGTCTTTTGAGTTGTACGTGTATATTATGTGTGAGTACAAGCCCATGCACACGTGTGCACACGCACACAAGCGCGCGCACACACACATCTTTTTAAAGAAAAAAAGTTGCGTTGCTAGACCCTTCTACGCCTGCTTCATCCTAGCCATGTTCTGACCTCATTTTTCTCAAACGACTCGGCTATGCCTGAACTCGCGTTGTGTTTCTTTGCATATGGCCTCTCTCTCACTTGCTCAGTATAAGTGAATTTCTGTGTGCATACGGAGACTGTCTTACTCAGCTAAACCATATGTGGCACATAGTAGGCCCTCAATATAGATATCCTGGATGGAGGGAAGAAAGGAAGGGGGGAGGAAAGATTTGTGCTGTGTTAGATGCGCGGGCTGATGGCTTCCTATGGGCTTCAAGTTGATGACGCTGTGGAGCGCATGGCCAGTAGGGGGCACCCGTGATCATTCTTAAACCTACAGACTGGAAAGAAATTGATTGGCAGGGACAGAGGTGCAGAAAAAAAAAAAAAAAAAAAAAAAAAAAAAAAAAAACCAACAACTTTATGGCTGAAGGTTTTGTAGCTTTCCCGTGGGAGCGGAGAGGGGCACAGCCACCCGTCTCATCTCTTGTGTGTCGTGTTTCGTCTTCTTGGGGGGAGAAAGAGGAGTAGAGGTTCCCACACTTGCAGACTTGAGTGCAAACCTCTACGCTCTCTGCCCTTTCCAATTCCGACTCCAGCTGCCTGCTCTTTTTTTTAATTTTATTTTTAGCTTTAGGATCCCATACAACCTCCGTGGGTCCCCCCAGTGCCATTCAGTGTCAACGGCAGCCAGGGCCATCTTGTTTGGACCTGAGTCGGAACTGTTCGTTGTCATCTGGGGGCACCCTTCCACACTCCATGGCAAAATCCAAGATGCTAAGGCCTTGGGTACTCCTCCCCAAACTCTGCCTTTACCAAACCGCAAGGCTCCATTCTCAGCTTCCCAGCTCCCACCACCACCACCACCACCCCACACCCTGATTTTGGGGTTGTTAAGGCCCAGTTGAGTGTCTCAAAACTTCACATATTGAAGATCTAACACCAGTGCCTCCTGCATGAGTTTGGAAAGAGGGAACGTTTATGTATGTATGTATGTATGTATGTATGTATGTATGTATGTATGTGGCAATGTCGGGGGCCCAAGGTGGGCCGTAGTGCACACATGAAAGTCAGACGACAATTTGAGGAAATTGGTTCTCTTTTTCCACAGGATCCAACTCAGTTAAGATAGGTTTGGTGGCAAGCACCTATCTTTCTGGCTCATATTCGTTCTCAAGATGGGGGGAGGGGGTGTCTCATTATGTAGTCCCCCTCTTCCCTCCCCCCACCCCATGGCCTTAAAATTACATCAGGTCTCTTGCTTCAGCCTCTTGAACGCTGGTAGTCACAGGCACAACCACCATCATCATCATGTCCAGCTATAATAGTGTCCTTTTATTTTTGCGGGGCTGGAGACAGGGCCTAGGACCAACCTTATCGGTAGATTCCAGCTAAGCACTCTGTGGCTGGGCTGTTGTAACCCAACCCCAGAGATAGGTAGGGTCTTTAAAGTAAACAAAAAGAAAAATATTTATTTGTAGCCGGGCAGTGGTTGGCGCACGCCTTTGATCCCAGCACTGGGGAGGTAGAGGCAGGCGGATCCCTGTGAGTTCGAGGCCAGCCTGGTCTACAAAGCGAGTCCAGGATAGTCAAGGCTACACAGAGAAACCCTCTCTCGAAAAACCAAAACCAAAACCAAACCAAACCAAACCAAACCAAAACCAAAACCAAAACAACAACAACAAAACCAAAAACAAACAAACAAAAATTTATTTATTGATTTATTTGCGTGTGTGTGTGTGTGTGTGTGTGTGTGTGTGTGTGTGTGTGTGTTGCTTTGTAAATGACACAGTGTAAGTGTGGAGGTCAGAAGTCAGCTTACAGGAGTCAGTACCTTCTCCTCCTAACATACGGGTCCTGGGGGCACTGAACCTGGGTCGTCATCATCAGACCTGCCAGGGGGTGCTTTTATCTGCCGAGCCATCTTGCCAGCCCTCAGATAGTCATGATAGTGTGAGGAAGGTAAGATGAGAGGGCCGGTCATCCGTGCTTATTACAACGCAATTCACAACAGCCAAATTGTAAAGCTAATTTAGATGCCCATCAACAGATGAAAGGATAAAGAAAAATAGGGGCCCACAGCAGTGTGTGCCTGCACACGGACCCCCCCAACAGAGGCGTATTATTCAGGCATAAAATTGCATAAAATTATGTCATTTTCAGGAAAATAGAAGGAGATCATCACGGTAAACAAATAAGCCAGACTCAAAAGGACAAATATTATATGTTCTGTCTCAGTAATGGAACCTAATCTAACCATATTTATGACATGAGACTAGACAGGGAGGGAAGACACCAAGGGAGGGGTGACAATGCCTGTGGCGGAAGAGCACGGGCAATGCACAGTGACACGTATATGAAAATGTTGTGGTGAAAACTATTCTTTTTGTTTTCTGGGAATAAAGGTGTGTGCCACCCACCAATTGCCTGAAACTTATTCTTTTATTTATTTAATTTTCTCTCTCTCTCTCTCTCTCTCTCTCTCTGTCTCTCTCTCTGTCTGTCTCTCTTGCTCTCTCTCTGTCTCTGTCTCTCTCTCTGTCTGTCTCTCTCGCTCTCTCTGTCTCTGTCTCTGTCTGTCTCTGTCTGTCTCTCTCTCTCTGATTTTACCTTGTAGCCCAGACTGTCTTTTTTAGTGTTAGTTGTTTCAGGGCTGGAGCGATGGCCTTGTCCGTAATGAGTTTGCTTTGCATGTGCAGAACCTGAGTTTTGGTCCCTTAGAGTAGACTGGCTGGGGACTCAGGATGTAGCCAAGGATGACCTTGAACTCTAGATCTTTTTGTCTCCATTTCTCGAGCAGCGAGAGAGGCGTACACAGTGCTGAGGACTGACTCTGGGGCCCTCCCCCACCCCTCCTTTTCCTTCCCAGTTTCATATGTTCTCCTTTTCATTCAAACACACTTAGCACTGTCTATGAGAACACCGGTTTAAAAACAAAAGAAAAACAAAAACAAACCAAAAAACAAAAACAAAAACAAAAACAAAACAAAACAAAAAACAAAAAACCCACCGGTGTAGGACCATAGACTGGGCATGCGCAGCCTCTCAGAGACCACGCCCCCAAAGACTCCAGACTCTCCCTCTCAGCTGTCTTCAATTGACAGAGCTTCTCAGTTACCTCCATCTACCGTGTGGGTTCTGGGGCATGACTCCATCCAGTGCCCTTATGGCTTAGCCACCTTATCAGCTCAAATATTTTAAAATTTGAAAGTTTCTTTCATTCTTTCTTCCCTCCTTCCATCCCTTTCTTCTTTGTACTACTTTTATTTTTGGAGGCGGTGTCTCTGCCTGAAACGGAGGTGCATGGAATGTCTAGGCTGCCCTGGCCACTGAACCTGTCTCTGTCCCCTTTCAGTGCTAAGGCTTATGGGCAAGAGAGCCGCCATGCCGGACTTGTATGTGCGTTCTGAGGATCCGAACTCAGGTCCGCAGACTTGGGCAGCAGGCGCTTTAATGTACTGAGTGGGCCATCCCCCCCCCCCAGCACCCTCCTCCTTTGGATTCTAAGCATCCGACCCAACTCTAGTCTGCAAATGTTCTCAGAACTAGATGGAAGCCTGTCTGACGTTCTGAGCAGGTAGGCAGACCGGCAAGAGTGTGGCTGCACTCTCTGCTTTTATTTTTGTTTGTTTGGTTTTTGTTTTTTTCAAGACAGGGTTTCTCTGTGTAGCCTTGGCTGTTCTGGACTCTCTTTGTAGACCAGGCTGGCCTTGAACTCACATCAATCCGTCTGCCTTTGCCTCCTGAGTGCTGGGATTAAAGGCGTGCGCCACCACACCCGGCTTTCACTCTCTGCTTTTGTTGATACAAACATTAGCGGTGGTGACCACTTTCTGAACGTCGTCAACTGCCTGGCCTCAAAAACTAGCTCCATGCAAGACTTTTATCTTTAAGGGACGGGTGCTAAAATACTTGTGGATGGAATTGTGTCCTGGCCTTGGCTGTTCAGTCTGGCTAAACTGACAAGCTTCGGGTTCAATTAGAAACCTTGTCACAGAAATAAAAGCAATGTCTACGGTTTAGATTACTGTTGTTGAGGCTCACGGTTGATTACTGTTTATAGGAGAGTTGCATTTGGCTATTTTCAATACCCTGACCTGTCTTCCACCTCACAGATGGAGACCAACGTCATCTTTCTAAACGGTGGATGGCACTACCTTAAAAATTCTCTTATTTTTAAATTAAAATTTAAAAACATTTCATTTTGCGTGTATGGGTGTTTAGCTTGCATGTGTGTCTGTGCACCACTCATGTGTGCCTGGTGCTCATGGAGGTTGGAAAAGGATGGCAGGTCCCTTGGACTGAAGTGACAGGTCGTTGTGGGTGCTAGAAGCAAGACCTAGGTCCTGTAGAAGAGCCTAACCCTTAGCTACTGAGTCATTTCTCCAGTCCCCATTTTAAGATTAAAAAAAAAAAAAAAGAAATCACACTTACTAATGTGTGTGTGTGTGTGTGTGTGTGTGTGTGTGTGTGTGTGCACGGCGCTAGTATGTGCATACACTGTGGTGAATGTATAGTGGTCAGAGGATTAATTTTAGGAGTTAATTCTCTCTTTCTACTTAACATGTAAGTTCTGGTTCTCAGGCTCCGTGGCTACTGCCTTTGCTGTTGAGTCCTTTTCCAGTCTTTTTATTTTTTTATTTTTTATTTTATTTCTTTGGGACAAGGTTTCTCTGTGTGTCCTGGAACTCTTGGCTGCCCTGGCACTCTCTTTGTAGACCAGGCTGGCCTGGAACTCAGAGAGATCTGCCTGCCTCCACATGTGCCACCACCATGTGGCGTCAGCCCTATTTTTATTTAATTATATTATTTTTGTGTATTTATGTACTCATGTGTGTATGTGTGTGTGTGTCTGACTGTCTGTCTGTGAGTGCACATGTTCTGTAGCTTGCCTGAAGAGATCAGAGGACAATTTTGTTTTGTTGTCTTTAGTATGTATTTTTACTATTTGGTGGCGGGGGTGGGGGGGTGGGGTGGGGGGGTGGGAGTAGTTTTCTACAACACGTTTTGATCATACCACTTTCTCCACTCAACTCCTCCCAGATCCAGCCCTCCTTCAATACCTATCCAACTTTGTGTCTTTTTTTTTTTTTTTTTTTTTAAATCTATCAAGTGCGTTTTGTACTGCCCAAACATTCTTAGAGCGGGGAGTGGAGTGGGCATGGAGTTCTCTTTCGTAGCTGAAGAGCTGTTGGTGATCGATGGTTGCTAGGGCAGGGGAAGTCAGTTTTCTCTAAGAGTGTAGGCCCGGTGAGCCGACCACATTCCAATTCTCTCTTTCCACTGTGGAACCCGGGGATCAAATTCAGGTCACAGGCTTGCACGGCAAGCATTTTTACCTCCAAACCATCTTGCTGGGTCCGTATTCCCTTATTACGAAAACCTCACTGTCTTCTAGAAAGAAAGTTGAAAGATGTAAATCTCGTTAAATTCCCATCACACCCGGGGCAATGAATGCTTATCAGCTTCGAGCAAAGAAAATGAAATATTGATAAACTTGTGATTACATCTTAGGCTCTTGCGGCTACAGGCTTCCTCCCGTGAGGAGCAGTGCTCACGGATAGCTTCCTTTGGGGGAAATGTTTTTATTACATGGTAATTGTGGGTGATGACTGTGACATCTCAGAAGTCACCAGACGTACATTCTGAGCAGGCTGCCGAGAGAGAACTCTTCATAGAGCAATTCCCAAACCAGCATTCGTTGATTATGAGAGCAGCCTACGTGTAATTGGTTTTTTGGTTGTTTTTTTTTTTTTTTTTTTGTACTTTGTCTCTTTGGGTACATCCAGAGCTGTCAACGTTGTGATTTCTCTGGAGACACAGACAACAAACATGTTCTTCAGCTTTGGAAACAAACAAGTTCTATAGTGCAAACCTTGAAGATCACGTTTCCCCTGGGGGCGGGGGGGGGCGGACATACCTAAACCATTTGTCACTGGATCAGTTTTCCCTACAGCTAATCCCCCCCCCCCAACAGCTGTGTTGGCCACTGTGGTATGTCAAACTGTTTCTGACCGGCCTGGGGCCTCTGCTGGCAGGCAGGCAGGCAGGCAGGCAACAGGGGAACTGAGCTGACCGCCCTGAACAGCAGCAACAGCAGCTGCAGACTTGTTGGTGACAGGAGTGTTGTTGTTCGATCAGCACGGTCATGGCTAAAAGTCAGTCACCCGTGAAGGCAGCAGCTCTCACCTATGGCGCAATTCTGAGAAGCCCCTTTGACCAAAGGAGGGATGGTGGGGTGGGGGGGTGGGGTGGTGGTGGTGGTGGGGAGTGACGCGGGGGTGGGGGTGAGGGTGGGGGGCAGTGAAGGGGGGGGACAGACGAACCAGGTGGAGGAGAGGATTGCCTGAGACAGCCCGGCTGCCTGCCAGCTTTCCTGTTGCAAAGGATTCCCACCCCCGCCACGGTGGGTTTAGGATGACATAAGGCACAGGTTTCCGGAAGTCAGAGATGGAAGTCCAGCTGACCGTTCTGTGGGCAGGGAACCCTGGGGCTTCAGCTACAAGTAGAGGAACAGGAGGTATTTGATTGAGACACAACAAAAACAAATAGACACGGAATCCAAGGTCCACAAGGATTCTGGTATCAAGAATGGCTTCTGGGGCCTTCTTCTTTTTTTTTTTTTTTTTTATTGTTATTTTTCAAGTTAGTGAACAATAATAGATTTCTTACAGTGCTTTTATACATATGTCATTGTACTTGGCTTATACACACTCTCTGGTTACCCCTCCCTGCCTGCTTTTAGCCCTCTTCTGCCAGTACTGTTTTCCCTTCATATAGTCTCTTTTCTTTCTTATTACACACACACACACACACACATATACTCACATTAAACACGTACATATACACACACAGTATTGTGTAGGAGTTTCCTCCAAGGTTAAAACCTTCCATCTTGGAAGGAAATTCCGTAAGACACTGAATGGTCCAAGGGGAAAGCAAACCACTATCCTGTGGGGGGAGCGGGGAGGGGCAAGCTTGTTCAGACCAGGAAGGAACAATTAAAAGATGTCAAGAAGTTACTGAAAATGACTAGGTTCACTAGACCCCTTCCCCGCCCTCCCCACCCCCCACCCCACACACCCCAGCATGTAAGAGCAGTAAGGACTGCTGAGAGACACCCAGAAAGGACTCTGTCCAGCCTGCTGAGCTGCCTGCAGGCCATGAAGCGAGCCCCAGGCTCCCAGCTTTACTAAGCGGTCCTCATCCTGGGGCATGCAGCTGGTGCTGAGTCACTTCTGCTTCTGTAACTAACCCCTCACTGATACTCTTGTGAGTGACCCCAATGAAACTCACCAATTCACTAAATGGGACTTCGGTGGTATCCCTACGTTGGTCTACCCTTGGCTCCCTATCTGGGATGAGCAGACATCTGTCACATCTCCCCAGCGATAGCGTCACACAACACGTACACATACACGTGTGCATACACAGACGCATATGCGTACACATACACAGAGGCACAAGCGTACACATACACAGAGGCACAAGCGTACACATACACAGAGGCACA
>CAJRSG010007911.1:0-15351 GCA_907169655.1 Acomys percivali
GCTGGTTTCTAACTCTGCTTCTAACCAGGTGCTAAAAGCTAAAGCCAGGGAGCACGTTTTACATACGGATTCCCTTGAGCAGTGTCCTCAACCTTCCCCATGCTCTGACCCTTTAATACTGTTCCTCTGTTGCGATGCCCCCATCACAATTGTGTCTGCTATTTCTCTTGTTATTCCATAACTGTGATTTTGCTACTGCTGTGAATCCTAATATAAATATCTGATGTACAGGATATTGGTTATGTGACCAAGGGCATGTTGACCCACAGGCTGAGAACCAGTGACGTAGAAACCCTAGGAAAGGTGGATTCGAGTCACAGTAGCAGACTCCTCACATCCCTGATGGGTGAGCTACCATGTCACTGTGGTCTACTCAGCGTGTTTCATAAGTGTTTGATGAAGGCTGCTATCAATAGGACTCCATGTGGGATGAGCCTCCACCATGTCCATCCACTGTGTCCCAGCTGAACAAAAACCTAGGAATGTTTCTTACAAGGAAGCTCTGTGTCAGAACCTTGAATGGAATGTAGTTTCTTGTCTTCCAAGAGCCTCAGTCAAACAAACAAGATGTGTCATACTGTGCCTTGTCATCAGCTAGCCAGAAATTGTGACTAGAGAGGAGAAGTCCTTCTAGTCCTGAGCCTGGAGAGCCCAGGGTCTAGAGGGCTGCACTACAAGGCATATCAGTTTTAGTTCCAAGCTCTTGGAAGAGGGGCCTGTTGCCCTATTAGAAGCCAGGCCTGTGGCTCTGCATATTCAAGTTGAAGGCTTGCTGCTCTGAGCTTTACCAGTGGGCCCTGTACTTGGCAGCTCTTGTAGCCTGTGGCCTCTGCTGCTCATGGTCAGGTCTTGAATAGGCCTCAGGTCCTGGGATGCTCTGCTCCACAGCAGTTTGTCATCTCGGTCTAAGGCGTAGAGTGTTGGGACCCTTGCTTGCCTTTGAGAGGCCAGAATCACAACTTTCCATCCTGCAATTTGGGATCCCTGGCTGCTAAGGCTTGGCAGCTCCCGCACCTCTTCCAGTGACCAAAGCCTTCAGCTGCTCACAGTCTTTGTCATTTGTGCCACCTCTGCTCCCCACCACAGTCCCTTGCTGGAACTCCCTACTTACCTTCCTGCTGTTGCTGCCTTTGCCATTGTTACCACTTTTCTCTTTATGCTTAGCCCACCTTCACAATAGAGACCAAAAATAAGCTAAAATGGGCCAGTGAGATGGCTCAACAGATAAACATGCTTAGTGCTGAGTCTGACGAGCTGGATTAGTTTCCCAGGATGCACATGGTGAAAGGACAGAACCAACGCTTACATCTCTCTTTATCCACCATTCAAACTACGGACACTTGCTTACTTCATTTGCCTTCGTGGCCTACAGAGGGAACTCTGGGAAGGAACTGCCTTCATGGAAGGCCCTTCTCTTTGTTCCTAGCTGTGTGCTTTTACATTTTCCTCAGCCTGCTGTCCCCTTGGCTTTCTTTTGCCTGCTTGCCTTTTATAGAATAGTCTTCCCTTTTGATGGACTTCTGTTGTAGTGAAATTTGTTGACAGTACCCCTCATGGGATAGCTGTTCATATAGTACTTTCATTTTCAGTTGTACGGTCCTCAGGAAGGCCTGTACTAGTTAGCACTGCCAGCAGTGTGTGTCGGGTTGCCATTGCTCTGCCTGCTCTCCAGCACTCGCTCTCCTCGGCCCTCCACCGCAGACACTAGGGATTGAACCCAAGCCTCACGTGTGCTTGGCAGTGCTCTGCTCCTGACAGCTGTGCCCTGCTTCTCAAGGATGTTCCTTCCTAAAGGCTCTTTATTCTCTTGCTAGCCATTCCTCCTGGGGTGGTGCAGCCAGAGTTCTCTTTCCTGGTCATTTGTGTAATTTGTGAAAACATTCATTCCATTTTAGCTCTTGTTAATTTCATTTTTGGTGTTGTAGAATCATTGTATATTTTGGATATTAATCTTTATTTAAGAGTTATTTGTTTTATGAGTTTCCTACAAGAGGGTATGCAAGCGTGTGCATGTATTTTCTAAGAAGGCCAGAAGCGGCTGTCGGATGCCCTGGGACTGGAGGTATAGCCGGCTGATCTGTCATGTGGGTGCTGGGAATTGAACCCAAGGTCTCTGGAAGAGCCATTGAGTCTTTGCTCTAGTTCTGAAGGCTATTAATCTTTTTAAATTTTGTATGCATTGTTGCCAGGTGGTAGTTGTGCACACCCTTAATCCCAGCACTTGGAGGCAGAGGCAGGTGGATCTCTGTGAGTTTGAGGCCTCCTGGTCTACAGAGTGAGTCCAGGTCAGCCAAGGCCACACAGAGAGACCCTTTCTCCAACAACAAGATCAACCACCACAGCTGCATACAGTATACAACACTGAACTTCCTGGTTCTGCTTCATGCATTCGTACCATGTATTTTCTTTCTTGATTACGGTCATTTTGACTGTATTGAGATGAATCTCAGTGCAGTTTTATTTGCATCTTTTCCCCTTTCCTTCCACTCCCTTCCCTTCCCTTCTCTGCCCTCCCCAGGAAGGTCTCAAACCATGTAGCGAAGGATGATCCTGAGCTTCTGGTCTTGGGCTGCCACCTCCTAAGCGCCTGGATTACAGCTGTGGTTGCCGCCAACCTCGCTTGATTTGCATTTACTTGGTAGCTAAAGATGGTGGACACTATTATGCATTTATTGACCATGCATACTTTTTTAAAAATTAAGATTATTAGTCTTATGTGTTTTATTTTTTGTTACTGTTTGAAATGAGTTCTTTCTATGTATACTAGGCTGAAAACCCTCCTTCCTCAGCTTCCATGTCCTGGGATTGCAGGTGTATGTCTGTGCACCAGCCGTTTTTCACTATATTTAGTTGAAAGATTTCTTTTGTTGTTGTATCTTTGTATGGGTTTGGTAGTCCTCGACCTCATAAAAAGAATTTAGCAGTATTCTTTCTTTTTTAATGTTTCTTAAATTTTAAGAATTGAATTATTCACTCTCTAAATGCTTTGTGAAATTAAGGTAAAAATGTCATCATGCCTTTGATTTTTTTTTTTTTTCTAAATACATGGTTTCACTATCTAACCTTCAGTGCCCTGAAGCTTGCTATGTTTATGGGAGACTTTTAACTTCCATCTTATTTTTTTTTATTTCTTATTACTGGTATGTTTCTTTCTTTTTATTCTTTTCGGTCAGATTGTATTTGTCTAAAAATTTGTGCATTTTCTTTAGTTTTTCCAGCTTGTTAACCAAGTAATTTTTGTAGCATTTTCTTTTTTAAGTAGATTTATTTTTGTTTTGTTTTGTTTTTTAAGACAGGGTTTCTCTGTGTAACCTGCTATGCTGTAAGCAGTTGGACACACACAGAGTGAACTCCAAGACAACTCTTAGGAGGTCTGTAGGAGGACCTTGTATAGGTAGACAGCGATAAGGACATCACAGGCACGTGGCCATGTGCATGGGAAGAGGCCGAGCCTTGTCTACAGCACTGCTCCTCATGGTTTGCATGGTGGGCATAGGACCGGAGGATCTCATGTTGGGGGTGATGGCACAAACACAGTGTTTGGTTCTGATCTCAGCCTTCTCTACCCTTTAATTGCTGGGCAGGGTCCGGAACTCCTTTGAGGCTATACCTCTGTCTCGGCCACCCTCCTACTGTCTGTAATCTAAAAGAAACTGATCCATCAGCATCCTCTGCCCACTCATTGTTTCCTTTTGCTCACAGACGGATACTACGTACGGCCTCTGTAGCCCAGCTCCCTAGGGGCAGATGAGCAGTGATGTGCGTGTCCACTCCTGGCCTTGCTCCTACTACCTGGACGTTGAGAAGCGATGGGTTCCCGGGAAACTGACATTGACACCTCACTCACTGAAGTTCAGTGCAGACAGAACTGAAGAGGTCCTTGTCGGCCTGCCCCTCTCCAGCATCACTGAGATCAGGAAAGAGGCTTCTCTCTTTCTCTTCAGTGCCATCACCATCCTGGAGAAGGGCCAGGCCAAGCACTGGTTCAGCTCACTGCGGCCCAGTCGCAATGTGGTCTTCAACATCATCGAGCACTTCTGGAGGGAGCTGCTGCTGTCCCAGCCGGGCACTGCTGCCAACACAACCTCCCCCGTGAGCAGGGGGCAGGAGCTGATGGGACTGATGGCTACTTCCCAGAGACGCATGGAAGACACAGCGAAGGTCCTTCACCACCAGGGCGAGCAGCTAGACAGCGTGATGAGGGGCCTGGAGAAGATGGAGTCAGATCTGGATGTGGCCGACAGGTGGGCAAACCCCGGGGTCTGCTCTGCCTCTGCTGGGAAGGCAGAGCATCCTCTGGACAACCTCATGGTTAGCTCATTCCCAGCACCTAGCGAAAAGGCTGTGTACCTACCATGTGCACTGTACTGTAAAGAAAGAACATCCCAGTTGTTTGATTTTACCAGTAAAGACTCAGGAGCCAGATGCTAAGGTGAAAACTTGCCAGCTCAGAGAGGCAGAGAAAGCACCCAGCTGACCATCCTACTCAGCTCACATCCTGAAAGAAAAACCCAGAAAGCAAAAGCTCAAAGCCTATAAAGCCAAAAGGCAAAAGCCAAGGCCAAAAGCTTGTTGCTCAGCTGGCAGCCCAGGAGGAAAAGGCCAAAAGCTCTGTCTTAAATACCCTTCAACTCAAAGTCCCTCCTTTCTGTTTAATCCACGCCAAACAAGAAACAGGGGTTTACAGTTTACAATCCCTGCGTTCACAGTGGCATCAAAAATCCTGCAGCAGTGAGCGTGAGACTCATCCTAAAGAGCCGCTGCTGTCATTACCTGGATCCTGTTGGTTCACAAAGAGGAGGGACGCGAGTGTCCATGCTGTGATGGGCTGCCTGAGGGAGAGTCTTGCTCCGTTACTGCGTGTACTTCCTGTGTGCTGATTAGTCCTGTCCCCAACTCTCAGGTCATGAGCGTGGCCTGTGTTCCCTCCTGGTGGTGCTCTGCTTTGATGGGGACAAATAGGCTTCTTGCTTTTGCTTTCTTTTGTGTGTCTTTGAAGTATGTTCGTGATCCCTTCTTTGCCCTCACTGAGCTTCTCCTTCAGGATCACATCACACTTAAAAAATGTGACCCTTTTGGAGCTCCCGCTTTGTGTACCTGTGTCCTTTCCTGGTGGCCTTGTGTTTGCTCTTCCTTTTGCTTTCATTCTGTACTTCTTGAGCTTTTATTTGTTAGATTTTAATTGACTCCTACTTCAGTTCTGCTTCCTGTCTGTTGCTCTCATCTCAGCATTTCATGTGCCTTGTTGTTTCACCTTATTAATTTACTTATTTATTGGTTGTTCAAGACAAGGTTTTACGGTGTCCTGGCTGTCCTGGAACTCATTTTGTAGACCAGGCTGGCCTTGAACTCATAGAGATCCATCTGTCCCTGCCTCCCTGGTTGCTGGGATTATAGGTGTGCATCACTAGTGCCTAGCCTGTTTGTTTGTTTGTGTGTGTTTATATTGACGGGTCTCTTCTAAGTTTTCCCTTTTTCTGCATTTCTTTATTTTCTGTTTTTAGTCAGACACATTTGTCCCAGGGTCCCTGTGTAGGAGGACTCCAGGACCCATTGTCAATAAAACTTCATCTCAGGTCCCTGCCTCCCTCCTGTAATGTGAGCCCTGTAGGCCTTGCTTGCCTTGGATTGAAGGATCCAGCTCCTTCTCCCCACTCTGCCCCTGCTAAACAGTGTCTCCTCTCAAGTGCCGAGCCTGGGTGCAAGGTCGCAGTGTCTTCCTCCAAGGCAGCATGCCCTGTTACTGACCCATTCCACCCAAGTTCTTAGCGATTGCTGGTACCGCCTTTGTGGCTGCATCTCGATTTTCAGCTTCTCCCACCATTAGTGTATAGGAAAGTTTCCAGGCTCTTATGGCTGTCTCTCCCTGTCCTAAGGGAAGCGATTTCAGCTTGCCGTCCGTGTACATCACTCCTTGGCCACTCTTCCCATGGCCCATCTTTAGGAGTGTCCTTTTTCAGCATACCATGTTCAGACTTGTTTTAAATTTTGGTGCTTATTTCTCAGAAATTCAGTTGGAAATGTACTCTTTGTGGGTTTTGCAATTATAGCCCTATTATCCACATTTTACTTTCTTGTTTCAGTTATCCCAGAGTTCCTCTGCAAATATTAGGTAGAAAAGTGGACCTCTTTGATAATCTGTAATGTCAGTGCCACTCTGAGTAGCCAGATTGCCCAAGCCTCTTAGGATGGGAGCAGCTCTTTGGCTCATCTGCACTGTTCACTCCCCGTTCAGTCAGTCACTAGCAGCCACTTTGACTGTCAGATGTGTTACGGGTCTCAGTGCTGTGGTCGGCAGTGTTAACAGTGACCACAGTTAACAACACAGCAGTAGCAGTGCCCACAGTTAAATACGCCAAGGAGAGGCTATGGAGCAAAGCACAGGAAGATGTTCTGTAAGGAGACTCGCATAATTCCTAGTGCAATGTAGTGATATAACGTGGTCTGTAAATAAGTTGATCCTAAGTGTGTGTGTTAGAAAGGCAGCTAATAGAGGGTTTTAAATTACCCTTTGTTTCTGGTGTTCCTCGGGGCCTGGGTCTTGTGTTCCCTGTGGGTGATGGGCTGAGACTGTGAAGAGCATGCAGCATTCCCTAGCCGCTATGTGGTGGCATGTTCAGGCTCTCTCAGTGCTTCTTAGGCATGATGGCCTTTGCCATAGGCCACACTTGGTTAGGGACTTGCTCAGAGAGGGCGTGTGGACACATCCTCCTCTTTCATCAAGAGTGTGAGGCAGACGTGGCCCAGGAGCAGAAACAGCAGAATCCAGTGTTCAGTGCTGGTGTCCTGTTCTCTCTGGCCCCAGCTTAGTTTTGTCCTCAGGATGAAATGGGATAAAATGGATGTGGAGAGTAAACTCTCTCTGTTCCGGCAATGGGGTTTTTCATAACGTCTCCTCTTCTGGGTGACCATGCCATAGCCTGTTTCTGCTCTGTGCAACATGAATACATACTTTACGGGAACTCGGGGATAGTTCAGCATATTTCATAGTCTGCCAAGCTAAGAGTTCTGTTGTTTACTTTTGGTTCCTGTGGGGAAATGAGGCTTAATCTGGCCACACTGGATACAGCCAAGCTCCTGTCTTCTCCAGGAAAGGTCATCAGACGACTCAAGGGAGTGAGATTCTGATGGTGCAGGGCCAGTCCCAGTGGATGCTGGCTCGGGGCTTGGCTCTTCTCTGAGGTCCATTCAGTGCCCCTCCTGACAGTGCTCACCCTGACAGAGCCACTGCCATCACTATCACCACTCAGCTCCTGCTGGAGAGGCCACGCCCCTCCCACTGCTCTCTCCTGCACTGTTGCCAGCAGCCCCTGGCTCAGCTCTCAAGGACACCTCAGCAGAACCAGAGCTTTTGTACTTTTACTGTTAAAACAGATGTCATCTTGGTGTGAAGCCCCAAGGTGCCAGCCTCTTGTGTTTTCAGTGTACCCTTGCTTGTCAGTATCACAGAGCCTGTTTCCATGGTAGCCTAGACAGAGGGTGTCTGCCCTGTCTGAGAGCAGTGCTCTGTGGTCCGAGGATACCTGGTTCTTGTCCCACCATGGTACCTGTAATGCTCCTCACAGAGAGGGGCCTCCAGCTTCAGAACTTACAGGGAGGGACTTGTGCCTAAAGAAATACATGATCTGCTAATGATTAGGTTTTTGTTTACCAACTTGTTTGCTATGGTATCATTCATAGTAACCAAACTATGAAGTGGCCCAAGTGTCCATTAATAGATGGACAAATGATGGAAATATGAGAGATCTATAGAACACATAGTGGAACATTACTCAGCAATGAAGAAGGATGAATATTATCATTAGCAGAGAAATAGAGGGCCTGGAGATCAGTGTGCGGTGCTAAGTACCAGAGTCAGAAATACAGAAATGCACTGCATGTTCTTTCTTGTGCGGAAGATGGGTGTGGGCATGAAAGGCGGCAGTAGGACAGTTTGGAAGAGGAAGGAGACCCAGGGGCAGAGAGTGGAGGGACAAAGGAGTGTAATAGTGATGGAGCTGTTGCCTTTCTAGTCATGTGACCAGACACCTAACTAGAAGTAACTCCTGAGAGCATTGTGGCTGACAACTTAAGAAGGCACATCCCTTAGTCAAGGAGAGGGCATAGCAGTAGGAGCATGGGGCTGTTTTCATTTCCCTTCCAGGACTGGAGCAGGAGCACAGGGGCTCTTTCTATGTCTGGGCCGTTGTGAGTAGAGCTGTGGTGAACACTCTGAATCACCAAGACACAGTGATAAAGGTCTCTGAATAAAGAATGATCTAGTCAGAGCAGTCAGTGTCCCTCATAGATAAGTGGATAATGAAAACATGGTATATCTATGCAATGAAATGCTGTTCAGCCATGAATCAAATGCAGCTATTTGTAGCCATACAGATGAACCTGGAGGTGGTGATACTCACTTAAGTAACTGAGACACGAAAAGGCAAATGCTGCATGTTTTCATTTGTGGGAAGCTTAAGAAGTGGGGCAGTGCATGTTTGCAGCTCACGCCTGTTTCAGAGGTCCCCTTGCCTACCGTGTTATCGCTCCAGTTCTGTAATATGTAAGTACAATGGACATAGTCAGGCGTGAACATAGCCCTTTGGGTCCCTGGCCTGTGTTGAGAGAGCCATTCTGTGGGATGCAGTAAAACGAAGCCCCCAGGACATCTCCTGTCTAGGAGAACAGTAAGCCAGTTGCTTTGTACCTTCCTATGTCTGTGAAGGGTTCGCAGAGAGAGTGTCACAATAGATGACTGTCAGCTTCCTTGGCCCATCCTTGGGTTGTACTGATTTGCTCAGGCAGCTCTCAGGACTTGCATTGACTGGTAAATCATTAGAATAATAACCAAGGATACTGAGCTGTAAGAGGCCAGGTATGTGGAAGAGAAGAGGCTTCCATGCCCTCCCTGAGCACAGCCCTCAGGACCGGCCACAGGTTCACCTCCTGGGAAGCTCTGAACCTGACTCTAGGGGATTCATGGGGCTTCGTTACATGGGGGTGATTGATTAAATGACTGGCCATTGGGGATTCATGAACCTAGAGCCCTTCTCCCTTCCCTGGGGGCTGAGATTAGGCTGAGGGTCCCCACCCTCTGATCCAGCCCTTGTCTTGCAGTGACCAGCCCTATCTGGTAGCTCCCCAGGGGCTGCTGGCCATCAGAGGACTCATCAGTATGTAGAAGGGACCTTGGAGATCCCTAGGAAACAGGATGAGGAACAATTGTATTTCAGAAAATCACGCTTGAGAAATGCCCGCCACACTTTGAGATTTAGGAATCTGCTTACTTTTTATTACATTCTGGAAAAAAAATAGGCATGTTAATTTAAGTCTTTGGTAGTGTCCTTTGTCAGACTGAGAAAGTTATGTTCCTAGCGTGTTGACTCTTCAACACAAGAAGCTACTTTGGTAGTGTCCTTTGTCAGACTGAGAAAGTTATGTTCCTATCGTGTTGACTCTTCAACACAAGAAGTGACAGAAGTCTTCAGGTTCTGCTGTCTCACTGTCAGTCTGGTGAATCACACCGATTAATTTTCAATGTTAAGCCAGCCTCATCTTCCTGGAATGAATACCTCTTGTTTGTGGCTAGTAATGTTTATGTCATCAGGGGTACTTGCTGATTTTTATACGGAATTTTGCTGTGTTGGGGTTTGTGGGTTTGATGTGAGTCAGGCAGCCTGTGAGCTGGAGGAGCGAGTGGTGCTGTCCCAGCAGCGTTCTGGATGGGGCTGTGGACAGACACTGTCGACTCTTCTGTTTGGCAGAATTGACCAGTGAAACTACTCAGGGCTCCGTGTTCTCTCTGCCGCCGTCTTTACAGATTGAGTTTCTCTCTAAAGTTATTCATACTGTTTTCCTTGCCCGCGTTTCAGAAGTTGGGCTTTCTAGTGTTAAACATTTCAGGTAAGTCATTAGATTTATTGGCACTGAGAATAATGTCCATAAGAAAAATGTCTGTATGACTTACTGTCACAGTCCTATGTCAGTAATTTATTATTTCTCTGTTGTTTGCTGGATCATTTCTTGTTAGTAATCTGTATTTTGTACTTAAATCACATCAAAGAACTAACTTTTGGCTTTCTCTTTTTTTAAAACACATGGTCTCACTCGGTATCCCTAGCTAGTCTGGAATTCACTTTGTAAACTGCCCTGGCCTCAACTCACAGAGATCTTTGTTGTTTTGCCTTGGAACCCTGGAATTACAGTCACAGTTCCCCTGTGTTTATCTATCTTCTCTGTGTGTGCACAGGCACCTCCGTGCCATAACATTTGTATGTTGAAGTCAGTTTTCTTCTTCCACCATATGGGTTCCAAGGATCAAACTCAGATCTTCAAGCTTGGTGGCAAGTTCCTTTACCCACTGAGCATCTCAGACCAGTTTCCACCCACTGCTTCCAATTTCATTGATTTCTACATTTTGGCTTTTCTACTTTCTTTGTGTATATTTTAGTTTTTATTTTTAAACAATTTGAAATTGACACTTAGATAACTAATTTTAAACTATTTATTTATTTGGTTGTGTTTGTTTGTTTGTTTTTTGAGTCAGCCCTGGCTGTCTTGGAACTCACTCTGTAGACCATGCTGGCCTTGACCTTAGAGATCAAGCTGCCTCTGGCTCCTGGGTGCTGAGATTAAAGACGTGGGCTACCATCACCCAATTTAAAACCTTTGTAATATACACATATATATGTTTAAAACAATTTTCTTGAATGGGATAATGTTTGCTTCTCGTGTATATTGTATTTTCACTGTTATTCACTTAAATGTTTTCTTTTTTAAGATTTATTTCTATATGTAGCAGTGTTTTGCCTGTCTATGTATGTATCACATGAATACTTGTGCTCTTGGAGGTCAGAGAAGATCTCTTGAACTGTCGTTACAGATGGTTGTAGACCACCATGCAGGTTCTGGCAAAGGAGCCCAGGTCATCTGCAAGAGCAGCAAGTTTTCTTAACCTCAGAGCCACTGCTCCAGCCCCTTTAAATGTTTGCTGGTTTCTTTTTTGCATTTTTTGTACATGTGCTTAAGTATGCATTAGTCTGCAAATATTTTCACACTTGTATTTGTCCTTTGGACATAGCTACATCCCCTGGTGAATATTCTGCGTCCAGTTGAAAGCAGTGTGCATTCAGCAGATGGTGGGTGATGGCTACTATCAGTCAGACTGAGCTGCCATCAAACTCCTCAAAACTATAAATTCTCACTACTTTTTTGTCATATTGTCCTATCAGTCGTTGACAGAAATGTAACTGATGAAGTCTACAAGTGTGATTGTGTGTTTTTTCCTTTTTTTTCATCTTCCAGACAGGGTTTCTTTGTGTTGTCCTGGCTGTCCTGGACTCACTTTGTAGACCAGGCTGGACTCAAACTCACATTGATCTACCTGCCTCTGCCTCCCAAGTGCTGGGATTAAAGGTGTACACCACCACACCTGGCTTCCTTTTCCTTTTGTGAATTTTTTGCTTAATAAATTTTGAAGTGGTGTTATTTGGTATGCAGATGCTTACTGTTGGGTCTTCTGTTAGAGAGGCTCTCTCATACAGTGCCCCTGGTAATATCGACTTACTGTTAGCATCCTATGTACGATGTGTACATTTCAATTCTTTGTTTCCTCTGTACCTGGTCATTTATGTTTAATAATGTTTTTGTAAACAAGATATAGTTGCCTCTAGTTTCTTTCAAGATGATAATGTGTCTGTTAAGTTGGTCCATTTGCATTAGTCTGAATGTTTACCTGGCTTGATTTAACCTGTTTAATTCTGCCATATGTTTGTTTGTTATTTGTTCTCTTTGCTATTTGCTTTTTCTTTCTTGCCTCCATTTTTCTTCTGTTGATGCACTGGATGAATTTCTTGGTGTTGCAGTTGTGCTGTGCAATCTAGTAGATGCTAACTATACTAAAATTGAATCATATTGGTCTGAGAAGTGGCTTAGAAATAGATCTCTTGCCAAGCATATTGAGGCCCTCAATTTGATTCCCAAGCTCTATAATCAATTAATTAAATTAAGAATTGAGTGTCCTAGTTGCCATGGCTATATGTAAAGTATTTGGTACCTACACGCACTTCTTCTAGTTGTTTTGGGCAGTGTAGACAGCATTTCCATGCTGCAGAAAGCTTTAGCAAACAGCTCAGTACAGATTGGTGGCTTGATGAGTTCATGGGTGGATTCAGAGTCAGAACTCTCCAGGTCAAGGCACAGTGTGGGAAGAACAACGTGAGTCATATGCACATGTTTGCTGTGTCTTCGCTTAGCTGGGTCCCCTCTAGACAGGTGTGCTTACCACCCGAAGCCTCAGGTGTCCACCCTTTGCTCTTTGTGCTCATGAGTGCGTATTGGGAAAGATCGACTATCAAGTGGTAATATGTCTACAAAGAGTACAGCAGTCTTCTGAAAAACAAAGGCAGGATTCTTTAAAAGTAACTGTGTCTGGTTTCTGTGTTTTCTCTGCTCTTTTAGATTGCTGACAGAATTGGAGACTCCTTCCTGGTGGCCTTTTAGCTATAAGCTTTGGAAGACGCCTGCAGAAGCAAAGCCCAAGGAAGTTGTGTCTGAGGCCGCGTGTGAGCCTTTTGGAAAGGACGGGGTTGTGATCAGAGTCCCGGCTGTTGTTTCTCAGAGAACAGAGACTCATTCCAAGCCAGGAAAGCTCACCGTCCTGGTTTCTGGTTTGGAAATCCATGACTCCAGTTTATTGCTCCTGCACAGGTTTGAGAGGGAGGATGTGGACGACATCAAGGTTCATTCTCCTTATGAGGTCAGCATACGCCAGCGCTTCATCGGGAAGCCAGACGTGGCTTATCGGGTGATATCTGCCAAGATGCCGGAGGTCATTCCCATTTTAGAAGTGCAGTTCAGCAAGAAGATTGAGCTCCTGGGAGACACCCTAGTGCTCAGGAGCAGAGGCGGGGCTTCTCCTGCAGAGAGTAGCTGCTCCCTTGGGCATGCAGGTGAGCGGCCAGCAGGGCAGTGCGTGTACAGACTTCCAAAATTAGAGCCTCACTCAGCACGCTGTGGTCTGTGTTCAACATGCCCATCAGTCAGCAGCTGCTGGCTCCAGCGTGCAGGCAGTCACGGGCTTGTTCAGCCCTTCCAGACTGCCAACTTACACCTGCCCTTGACAGATAATTGAGTTTCAGAGTAGGGCAGTGCCAGCGCTCGGTTCTTGAATGTCTCCCAAAGGCTTTCCTCTCAGGGTGGCACTGTTGGGGGACAATGTGGCCTTCAGAAGGAAAAGCCTTCTTGGAGAGGCCTTGGGTCATTGGAGGCTTGCCCACTCTTCCTGTATGCTAGTGATACAGTGAGCAGTTTTGTTCCTGTGGTGTCCAAAACATGAGGGACTACTTGACCTTGGACTGGAACCCTCTAGAACCATGACTTAGGGTAAATCTTTCCTCTTGATAAGTTGATGGCTGAGGTAGTTCCTTGTGGTATAGAAAACTGACTAGTAGAGCCAGAAAGTATTATGAGCCCATTTGGTGTTGCTTTAATAAAATATGAGAAGCTGGGTGTTATATAAAGAAGATATTATGGAGCTCACCCTACTGAAAGCTTAAAGTCCAAACGGACAGCTCCATTTGTTTGGCCTCTGGCGAGGGCCACAGGGCAGATAGCACAATGGTGAGAGCACTTGATAAGACAAGATGCTGAAGGGATTCATGGTCCAGGCTTGCTCCTTTACAACGCCTAGCTCTCTCAGAAACTTACTAGGACCCCATAAGCTCTCCTAAGACAGTCTCTTGTGAGCTGATGACCTCTGCCTAGGCTCTACCCCTCAAAGACAGCACCCCTTCTCACTGTCAGCACCCACACCCATGAGCCCTTGGGAGACGCAGAGCATATCTGAACAACAGCAACGGGTTTTGGGTAAGTCAGCCAAAGGAAGCTTCAAGTCCTCAGCCTTTGCCTCTCCTCAGCCTGATTTAGGAAGTGCACTCTGAGATAGATTCTGGTGTGACCCACGTCTACCCTGACCTGTTCCCCACCAGCCTAGCACTGTCCTTTGGCATGGATTTGGGTCTTTCCAAGCACTAGCCTGGTATGCACTGTTGGGGTCTGCATCCTTGATTTCTTGGACACAGAGCTGAGTTTTCAGGTCCAGGTACTGTGCTCTGGGTCCAGGATAGGGGACTACATTTGGACATGATGGACGTGCATTCTTCAGTTATGTTCAGCTTCCCTGGACTCGGATTCACAAAGGGAGGACCAAAGTGTAAAAGATGAGATGCTGCAACATAAAGCAGGAAATCTGCCAGTGTGAGAACAAACTGCTATGCTCAGCCCTTTCAAAGGAGGCTCTCAAGACTAGAGTGTCCAGTGGCACAGGCAGAGGAGAAGCAAGAAGTGGGGTCTCTCCTAGTGGAGGCAGGGTAAGGAGATAACACATGTAGCTGTACACGAGGTTGAGGAGGAGGCTTGTGATATAGTGGCCACGTGGTAGCTGTCCCAGTGGGAGGATCAGTGTGGGGGAAATGATGTGTGTACACACGTGGCTGCTGGGTTTGGACGGGCTGGCTTTGGTTAGGGGACATTATAATATCGTGGGACTATGGTAGCTATCCCAGTGGAGGAAGGAAATGTGTGTGTGTATATATGGCCATGTATATGTATGTATGGCGGCTTTAGGTAGGAGACATAATGTCTTATGAAGGTGGCAGCTATCCAAGTAGAGGGAGCACTGAGGAGGCAACACGAACCTACAAGGAAGGTAATTTTCTTTCTCTTTTCTTTTTTCTGTTTTTTTTTTTTTTTTTTTTTTTTTTGGTTTTTTGAGACTTGATCTCTCTGTGTAGCCTTGGCTGTCCTGGACTGACTCTGTAGACCAGGCTGGCCTCGAACTCATAGCAATCCACCTGCCTCAGCCTCCGAAGTACTGGGATTAAAGACCTGTGCCACCATGCCTTAAGGTAACTTTCTAAAGAGATTCCTGGGGGGTTTCATGACTTCACTGGGTAGGTGGCTTCCATAACTCCTGAAGTCATAGGCTCACTGAGAGATAGACACGCATCCAGTGGGTCTTGTTTGATGGGAGTTCTGCTGAGCACCCTGTGCCAGAAGGCCTAGGCTGGTGCATAAGCTGCCTGTATTTTGCTGTCCAGATACCATCATCTTTAGGAAGGCAACAGTGTGCTTCCTGTTCCCTCTCCTGATCAGTACCCCATCCCAGCAGGCCAGCCCCCTTATTATATACGCTGGCATCAGGGATGACTTTGTATCCGCAGTCTTAGCGAAAGCATGCTGAGATTTGATTGAGTTACTGGGGACTGTCGTTTGTGAGGGGCACAGGACACTATGTGGGATGAATGGAGCCCTTGGAGCATGACAGTCTGTGCTGTTGGATGTCTCCTGGGACTCCCAGAAGTGTCTGAGTGT
>CAJRSG010007939.1:1182-20264 GCA_907169655.1 Acomys percivali
TTGGAAATTTGAAGACTGAGTAAAGGATTTCCCACACTCATTACATTCATAAGGTTTATCTCCAGTATGGATTCTTTGATGACATTGCAGAGTTGAAGATAGAGTAAAGGATTTACCACACTCATTACATTTGTAAGGTTTATGTCCAGTATGGATTCTTTGATGATGTTGGAAATTTGAAGACTGAGTAAAGGATTTCCCACACTCATTACATTTGTAAGGTTTATCTCCAGTATGGATTCTTTGATGACATAGGAGAGTTGAAGAGTAAGTAAAGGATTTCCCACACTCATTACATTTGTAAGGTTTATCTCCAGTATGAATTCTTTGATGACCTTGGAGAATTGAAGACTGAGTAAAGGATTTCCCACACTCATTACATTTGTAAGGTTTATGTCCTGTATGGATCCTTTGATGAATTTGGAGTGTGGAAGAGCAAGTAAAGGATTTCCCACAGTCATTACATTTATAAGGGTTTTCTTTAGTATGGATTCTTTGATGATGTTTAAGTGTTGCGGACTGTCTGAATGATTTCTCACAGGTATTACATTCATACAGTTTATCTCCAGTATGGATTTTTTCATAACCTTGGAGAATTGAGTAATGGGTAAAGGCATTCCCACACTCATTATATTTGTAAGGTTTTTCTCCAGTGTGGATTCTTTGATGATCTTTCAGTGTTGAGGACACTCTAAAGGATTTCTCAGAGTTATTATATATATATGATTTGTCTCCAGTATGAATTCTTTGACAAACTTTGAGATTTGAGTTCTGGGTAAAAGATTTCCCATACTCATTACACTTGTAAGGTTTTCCTCCAGTGTGTATTTTTTGATGAACTTGGAGATTTGAGTACCGGGGAAAGGATTTCCCACACTCATTACATTTGTAAAGTTTATCTCTGGTGTGGATTCTGTAGTGAACATGAAGACTTGAGGAGTTGGTAAAGGATTTCCCACACTCACTACATTTGTAATGATATTCTTGAGAATGAGTATTTTGATGATCCTGGAAAGCAGAGGATGAGGTAAATGATTCCCCACATTCATTACATTTTTGAACATTTTTGTCCAGTGTTAATGCGGTGTTGAGCTTGATGTTTTGAGGACTGTGTAAATGATTTCTTCCTCTTAGTACATTTATAAGTGTTATCTACACTGTGGATTCTTTGATGATCTTGAAGTTTGGAGGACTTTGTAAATGATTTTCCACACAGATTACATTTATCAAATTTGCACCCCATACATATTCTTTGTTGACCTTTAGGTTCCTTACATAATTTTTTCCTATTTCTGTGAAGAATAGAATTGTATTTCAAAACTTGTTGTGAACTTTTTCCCTGCTGAGTCTCCAATTGTGAAATTTTGAGTGGCACAGACTGAGTTCTCTCAGGAGTAGCCAGAGCTTCTTGATCTTTTGTTTCAGAAATGAAACAAATGTATTTTTCACACAGATCATTTCCATAATGACATGTTTTATGAACTTCACTGTCATGTGAATATTCCCAGAACTTCTTTCTATCCAGCTCTGAAAGGCCATTACAAGCCAATATTCTTGGTATTTCTTTCAGGAAAGAATCATGGGTACACTCCTTTGGGAATTGCTTCTTGGTATGGTTAGAAGACAAAACTGAAACAAATGAAATCATATCATTATCTGTTATTTCAGATTCATATTAATGTAATATAGGTATATATTTCATAAACTGGCATCAAATTGGGGATCATAGCAAAATGGTACAACACAGATCTACAGCAATTTTTTTCCAAGGAAACGAATGTCCTGATCATAATGGATGTTAGAAGATATCTCATGAAAATATCATATATTTTGTAATATATATTAATGTTTTCATTAAGTAGTCATTGGAACAAGAAGAACACTATGATGCACAGATCTGGGCCCAGGGGTTCTGTTCGATATATGGCACCAACCAAGGACAACATGTGTAGTCATCATCAAACCCCTACCCAGACCCAGCCTCGGGACAGAATATTCTCCACAGTTAAGTGGAGACTGGGGACTGACTTTCACTTGAACTCTGGTGCCCCTTATATGGCCTTGTCCCCTAGATGTGGAGGCCCGATGGCACTCAGAGGAAGGTAACAAAGTACCAAAAAGAAATTTGATAACCTAGCATCATATTCAAGGGGAGGATGTCCCCATCAGTCACAGTCATAGGGAAGGGGAATGGCGTGAAAGCGGGTGGAAGGGAGGAATGGGAGGATGCATGGGATGGGATAGCAATTGAGATGTAACATGAATGATTTTATTTTTCAATAAAAAAACAAACAACGCGGGATTCCAAGATGGCGCCGAGCAATAAGCCACGTATCTGAGCTACTCCGAGGTGACCAGGGACATAAATGGAGCAACAGATTGCTGGTCATTGAGAACTGTAGGTCAGTGGGGCCCTAAAGGCGGCAGACCAAATGGGGCCTACCCCCCTGGGGAAAGCAACATCCTGGTGGTGCTAAACGCACTCCGCAAACTCTGGAATGTAATCCACATGAAAACTGCAGCCTGCATATAAAACACAGACTCGCTGTTTGGGGAGGGGATTTTCCAGAATCCCCAGCCAGAGGAGTCCTAGTGAAGAGGGTGAATCTGCCCTAGGATTCCTCCTTCCACACCACCCCAAACTGCGGAGGTAACCAACCTAGGCCAAGTGAAGCACAGGCTGTGGGACCCAGCAGAGACAGCTAAAGTGGGACTGCAGCTCGCTGGCCATCTGGGGCTCAACCTAACACCGATCACAGCCGACTGAGCCTGTAAACAGCAGCAGTGAGAAATCAGCTTGGATTGCACCCACAGACCTATTGGGAGACATGGGTCTTGCCTAGAGCGATAGCTGAGCATCAGAGCCCGGCAGGAAGATCTGGTTCTGCTGGGGGGGACACCCAGAGTTCTGCAACCCTATTGTTTCTACCGAGCCAAGCCGCAAGGCACTGGCCCTGCACTCCCTGAACGAGAGAACCTACCTGGGGCACCTGGCCTGAGAAAGCCAGGCACTCTTACATTATCAGGAGACAAAGCATGAGTCTTGCTTGCAGTATTTAATTGCTGACCAAGAGCGACCTTGGTCCCTCCAGGAATATACTTCTGGAAGAGGTTGAACACCCCTACAGGGTATAGAGACAGACCTAAAGGACTGCTACACCTCCAGAAGATCTGATTTACCTGGGGTCTTGACTACAAAGCTACAGGAAGGACAGGCAGCTGGGATAAACCTACACAACCAGAAAATTTGTGTGCGGACCTTAGTCTAGGTCCCAAAACTGATGATTTGATTTACAGCAGTAAAGTCCAAACAGAAATCTACTTTGGCTGCCTCAGCCTGGAGCCCACAGTGCAGAGCAAAATTACCAGGAGGGAAACCGGATGACCTACCTGTTTCATGGAAATACTCCCTGATACCCACAGGCAAGAGAACCTGACCTAAAATCAGTCATCAATTAACCACTCTCAACCAATAATGGTTAATACAAAATATCTTCCAACATCAGAGCCAACAAAATGACAAGAGGACAGCAAAAGAACGCTAACAAAAACCAAAACAGTTTGGCATCTCCGGATCCCACTATTCGCAATGAAAACAACCTGGAGAAGCTAACAGCAAATGATAGTCAAGAAAAAGACCTCAAATCCTTAGTAAAGAAGATGATAATGGAAGAAACAAATAAAATCTGTAAACAAATGCAGGAGGAGGCAAAAAGAGGGCGGAAGTGTTAAAAGAGTCATATAAAGAGGCACTTGAAGAATTTCAGAAAAATATAAATATCCAGATGAAGGAAATCATTAAAACAGTCCAAGACATGAAGATAAAAATGGAAGCTATGATACAGAAACACACAGAAGAAAAACGCAATCAAGAGGCGTCAGAGAAGAAAGCAAGAATCTCAGATGTGGCCTTATCTAACAAATTGCAGGAAATGGAAGAACGAATATCGGGACTTGAAGATACAATTGCAGAACTGGAAACAACCATCCAGCAAAATGCTAAATCTGAAAAGTTCCTGACACAGAGCATTCATGAAATAAAAGACAACATGAAAATATGAAACATGAGAATAATAGAGATAGAAGAATGAGAAGGCAACCGACTCCACAGTCCAGAAAATATCTTTAATCGAATAATAGAAGAAAATTTCCCCAAGTTGAAGAAGGAGAAGCATAAGAGCATACAAGAGGCCTACAGAACACCAAAGAGAATAGACATGAAAAGATAATCTTCCCGCCACATAATAATAACTACACAAAATATACAGAACAAGGAAAAATATTAAAAGCGGCAAGAGAAATAGGCCGAGTAACATATGAAGGCAAAACTATCAGAATTACTCCTGACTTCTCAGCAGAGAACATGAAAGCCAGGAGGGCCTGGACAGGGGTTCTGCAAACCCTAAGACAACATAGATCCCTGGCAGACTACTATATCCAGCAAAATGATCAATAACCATTGATGAAGAAGACAAGATATTCCATGACATAAACAAATTCAAACAGTACCTAGCCACAAATCCGGCTTTACAGAAGTAAATAGAAGGAAAACTCCACCCCAACTGGTCAAACTACAACCAAACCTACATTAGAAATAGGTAATTACACTATTGCAAAATCACAACCTCACAAAATCTTGATTGTTACAAATACCAAGAATGAAGGGACTTACCAATCACTGGTTAGTAGTATCTTTCAACATCAGTGGTCTCAATTCTCCAATAAAAAGACACAGACTAACGGAGTAGATGCATAAACACGACCCAACATTCTTCTGCATTCAAGAAACACATCTTAACCACAAGGACAGATATTGCCTCAGAGAAAAAGGTTGGGGGATAATATTCCAAGCAAATGGTCACAAGAAACAAGCTGGGGTAGCCATTCTAATATCTAATAAAATAGACTTTCAACCAAAATTAACGAAAAGAGATGAGGATGGACACTTTGTACTCGTCAAAGGTAAAGTCAACCAAGAAGACATCATGATTGTGAACATCTGTGCTCCTAAGACAACGGCTTGGATATTTGAAAAATAGTTATTAACAAAGCTTGTCCCACTCATCAATACCCACACATTAATAGTGGGAGATTTTAATACCCCACTTTCCCTCAAGGATAAGCCTTTGATTAAAAAATTAAGCCGAGAAATAACCTCATTAACCAATGTCATGAATCAAAATGTTCCAACACATATCTACAGATCTTTCCAACCAAACGCAAAGTAGTATACCTTTTTCTCAGCACCCCATGGAACAATCTCTAAAATTGATCACATAGTTAGTGACATAGCAAACCTCAACAGATACAAGAAGATTGAAATAATACCTTGTATCTTATCAGATCACCATGGTCTAAGGCTGGACTTCCACAACAACAGAAATAACAAAGAGCGTACTAAAACGTGGAAACTAAACAACTTTCTACTTAATGACACATGGGTCACGGAAGAAATAAGGGAAGAAATAAAAGACTTCCTAAAATTCAATGAAAATGAAGGGACAACATACCCAAATTTGTGGGACACATTGAAAGCAGTGCTAAGAGGAAAATTCATAGCACTAAGTGCCTTTAAAAAGAAAATGGAATCATCCCACATAAACAACTTAACAACACATCTGGAAGGTCTAGAAAAAAAAGAAGCAGAAACGCCCAAGAGGAGTAGACGCCTAGAAATAATCAAACTCAGGGCTGAAATCAATAAATTAGAAACAAAAAGAACAATCCAAAGAATCAACAAAATCAAGAGCTGGTTCATTGAGAAAATTAGCAAGATAGACAAACCGTTATCCAATCTAACTAAAGGACAGAGAAACACTATCCAAATTAACAAAATCAGAAATGAAAAGGGAGACATAACAACAGACACCGAAGAAATACAAAGAATCGTAAGATGCTACTTCAAAGGCATTTATGCCACAAAATTTGAAAATTTAAAGGAAATGGACAAATTTCTGGACTGATTCCTTTTACCAAAATTGAACCAAGACCAGATAAAAAATAAAATAGCCCTATTTAGCCTATAGAAATAGAAGCAACCATTGATAGTCTCCCAACAAATAAATGCCCAGGGCCAGATGGTTTCAGCGCAGAATTCTTCCAGACCTTCAAAGAGGAGCTAATAATGCTACTATTCAAGCTATACCAAAAGAGAGAAATGGATGGAACCTTACCAAATTCCTTCTATGAGGCCACAGTCACATTGATACCTAAACCTCACAAAGACCCAACAAAAAAAGAGAATTTCAGACCAATTTCTCTTATGAACATTAATGCAAAAATACTCAACAAAATTCTCGCAAAGCGAATACAACAGCATATCAAAGACATCCTTCACCATGACCAGGTAGGATTCATTCCAGGCATGCAGTGATGGTTTAACATACAGAAATCCATCAATGTAATCCATTATATAAACAAACTGAAAAAGAAAAACCTCATGATCATCTCTTTAGATGCAGAAAAAGCATTTGACAAAATCCAACACCCATTTATGTTTAAAGTTCTGAAGAGATCGGGAATACAAGGCACTTATGTAAACATCATAAAGGCTATATACAGCAAACCAACAGCCAACATTAAATTAAATGGAGAGATACTCAAGGAAATCCCTCTAAAATCGGGAACCAGACAAGGCTGCCCACTTTCCCCATATCTCTTCAATATAGTTCTTGAAGTTCTAGCCAAAGCAATAAGACATCAAAAGGAGATCTACGGGATCCAAATGGGAAAGGAAGAAGTCAAATTATCCCTATTGCAGATGATATGATAGTGTATATAAGTGACCCCCCAAATTCCACCAAAGAACTCCTACAGCTGATAAACATCTTGAGCAAATTGGCAGGATACAAAATAAGCTCAAAATAGTCAATATCTTTCCTGTATACAAATTACAAACAGGCAGAGGAAGAAATTAGGAAAACTACTCCCTTCACGATAGCCACAAACAATATAAAATATCTAAGAGGAACTCTAACGAAGCAAGTGAAGGACTTATTAGAAAAAAACTTAAAAACTCTGAAGAAAGAGATTGAAGATGACATCAGACGATGGAGGGACTTACCTTGTACATGGATCAGGAGAATCAACATAGCAAAAATGGCCATCTTCCCAAAAGAAACTTACAGATTCAATGCAATCCCTATCAAGATACCTACTAAGTATTTTGAAGATATTGAAAGATCAACTCTCAAATTCATATGGAGAAACAAAGAATCGTGAATAGCAAAAACAATCGATTACAATTAAAGATCCTCTGGAGGAATAGCCATGCCTGATCTCAAGCTGTACTATAGAGCAACAGTAATTAAAACAGCATGGTACTGGCACAGCAATAGGCTAGTGGATCAATGGAATCGAACTGAAGACCCAGAGATGAATCCGCACACATTTGGTCACTTGATTTTTGACAAAGAATCCAAATCCATTCAATGGAAAAACGACAGCATCTTCAACAAATGGTGCTGGTCTAACTGGATGTCTACATGTAGAAAAATGCAATTAGACCCTTATTTGTCACCATGCAAAAAACTCAAGTCCAAGTGGATTAAAGACCTCAACCTAAAACCAGAGACATTAATTCATTTAGAGGAAAAAGTGGGGAAGAGCCTGGGACACATAGGCATAGGAGACAACTTCCTGAACAGATCACCAACAGCCCAGGCATTAATGTCAACAATTAATAAATGGATCGTCATGAGGCTGCGAAGCTTCTGTAAGGCTGGAGACACTGTCAAGGGAACAAAGAGACAGCCTACAGACTGGGAAAAGATCTTCACCAACTCTCATCTGACAAATGTTTAATATCCAAAATATATAAAGAACTCAAGAAATTAAACACCACAAAACCATACAACCCAATTGTGAAATGGGGCTTGGAACTTAACAGAGAATTCTCAACAGAGGCATATCAAATGGCCAAGAAACACTTAGAGAAATGCTCATCCTCATTAGTCTTCAGAGAAATGCAAATCAAAATGACACTGAGATTCCATCTTATACCCATCAGAATGGCTAAGATAAAAAACTCAAGCGACACCACATGCTGGAAAGGATGTGGAGGGAGAGGAACACTCCTTCATTGCGGGTGGGAATGCAACCTAGTACAACCACTATGGAAATCTATCTGGCACTTTCTCAGAATAATGGGAATAGGGCTTCCTCAAGACCCAGCTATTCTACTCCTTGGAATATACCCAGAAGATGCACTACCACACAACAGGGATATATGCTCAACCATGTTCATAGCTGCTTTTTACATAATAGCTAGAACATGGAAACAGCCTAAGTGTCCCTCAGTAGAAGAATGGACTAAGAAACAGTGGTACATTCAAACTATGGAATACTACTCAGCTATTAAAAACAAGGAATTCCAAATTTGTGGACAAATGGATTGATCTAGAAATTATCATAATGAGTGAGTTCACCCAGAAGCAAAAAGAGACAAACGGTATATACTCACTTATATCAAAACACTAGTCCAAGGGACACGTACCATGAAAAATTTTACTTACCAGGAAAGTGGGTCAGAGGAGAGGTCATCCTATTGAGACTTTAAGCGAGAGTAGTATGGAAGAATGGGGAAATAGTAGGACCCACAGTGTCCTGGAAACCTACAAGAAGAACTTTATGACAAGCAGATGCGGGTCCTGGGTTCCTGCTCAAACTAAGGCACTAGCCAAGGAGATTATAGGCAGTAACCTTCGAACCCCTACCAAGACCTAGCCGACGAATACGATATTTTCCACCGTGGAGTGAAGAGTGAGATCTGACTCTCACACGAACTCTGGTGCCCCTTTTCTGACAATATCCCCTGGATGGGGTGGCCTGACGGCACTCAGAGGAGGGATAGCAAGTTACCAAGAAGAGACTCGATATCCTAAGAGCATATATAGGGGGAGGATGTCTCCCTCAATCACAGACATAGGGGAGGGGAGAAGGGGGGAAGTGGGAGGGAGGGAAGAATGGGAGGAAACAGGGGAAAGGCTAACAATCTAGAAATAATACAAATAATTTATTAAAAAGTCTGTAACAGTGACTCGGGGTTCGCCTCCTCCCTCCCCCCCGAGTGAATGTCAAGGCCCCATGGCACGCGTCAGCAGTAAACCTTGTGCCTTTGCATGAAACAAACAAACAAAAACAAAACAAAACAAAACAAATCCAAACAACGCAAATAAAGTATTAAATGGAACAGATAATGTCAAACAAAATTGTTGTAACTATCACACATGAATAGAAACATACTCTTCAGTGTGACACTCAATTAACTATATGGACACCAATCATTATCCTAAATACATGAACAAATTAATGACCGAAATGAGCAACTACAGAACTTATTTCAGTTTTTCCTCTGAATGCAAGATTTATCAATGATTTTAAAATCGAAGAGAATATTAATAAGATCACAAGAGAAAACATGATAAAAATTTTAGTGTACCATGTAAAATCCATGCCCAGTACATGAAAAAAAATGGTTTCAAATTTTTCAAAAACATTAAGGAATATTCACTAAGACTAATAAGATCTTTAGAAACCAACGAATTCTTAATAAGTTAAAAATCTTTATGTCCCTAAAATCAAATTTGAATCCACAGTACTATATATATATATCTTTATTTTAAATTAAAATATGAAGTTCCAGACCTGACATTTGAACAGTCAAGCATAACTTAAAATAATTTTTTATTGAAGTGAAAATTCATTACTTTTACCATTGCTTCTTCCCTCCAGCGTCACTCAGGTAACATTCTATGGTCCCTACTCTCATTCTCATGTTAAAAACATGTTTTACTTAGAATTTGCTTCTATGTCTTCATGTTTCTGGTGTGTGTGTGTGTTTGTGTGTTTGTGTGTGTGCAGATATATGGATATGTGTATTTACAAGTATGTGTCCTCTGTATGTGTTCTTTTTTTTTATCATTGTATATTGTTTCATATATATGAACACTATTCTTTAGAAAATCCAGACTGCAGATGAAATGTAATATAATGGGAGAAATGTGGAGTAGTTTCTCAACTAGAAGGGAACAAAAGATAAATATAAAAGAAGAAATATATTTGACAAATATTTAAAGAGTAGCACTCAAAGATGTTGCTACAAGGCATGCATGGTGTGTGAGTAGCAGGGACGGAGAGAGAGTGGACCAAGTGTGTAGCCAAGTTGTCGACTCTGAAACAGCATTGCTTGCATTTCCTGGATAAGAGGAGGCATCCTAGGGACTATGGGCCCATCAACCAAGCCCCATATGGCTGATACACAGGTTCAAGAGGCACATTGTCCCAGGTTTTAGTCACCCAGTACCTTCCAGCCTACCCAAACCTGGGTTACAAAAACACATGGCTGCAGCTAGCAAAAACATTTTCTGGGAACCAGGGACATGGTTTGAGCGTCTGGCCTCCAGTGCTAATTTTCTTAATGTTAATATCTGCTGGACAATAGGAGTAGACAGAGTATCGTTCCAAAATGGAGGCCTCCAGCAAGCATAGAGTCTGAGAATCAGGAGGTCCGTGAGTGTAGAGCACACAGTTGGCTGCTCAGTGGAGCCTACCCCAAAATGCCAGCAATCTCTCATGTCCCCTAGAGAAACAATGGTATCCAAGTTGCAAGAAGAAACAGTTCTATTCTCTGGCCTTCTGAATACTCCTGGAATTCTGAGAAACACACCAGCCTATTTTTCACAGTACTAATAGCCATCTTGAAGAGACCTGCCAGATCTGAGAATCACACATGTCAGACCCTTATCCCAATCACCTGACTATAGGTCCAACTGGGACACAGCCTGATGTGAAACGACATAGGCTATTGGAGGAGATCCAGATCCCAGCATAGGACCAATGGCTCTTCCTGCATGCTCTAGAAGCCAAGAGATATCCAGGAACAATCAGCCAAAGCAAGGAACAACCAGATGGCTAAAGGGCAACGAAACCTATGGCAATATGGCACCAACACATTCCAACTACCCTAATAAAACATGCCCTGGACACACAAACACAACTGAAACTCAGGAAAATGGCCTTAAATCTATGTTTATGAATACAATAGAATCCTTTCAAAAAGGTATAAATAACCCCATACAAGAAATATAGGAAAATATGATAAAACAGGTGAAGGACATTAATAAAATGGTTCAAGACCTGAAAAGGAAAATAGACTAAATAAAGTAAACACAAACTGATGAAAAAAATGGAATTGGGAAACTTAAAATTAGAACAGAAAATGCAGAGGTAAGCATCACCAACAAAATATGAGTGATGGAGGAAATAATCTCAGGCACAGAAGACACAATTGAAGAAATAGATATACCTGTCAAAGAAAATATTAAATTGAAAAAAGTTCCTTACCCAAAACATCCAACAAATCAAGGACATGAGGAAAAGACAAAACCTAAGTATAAGTGTAATAGGTATAGACAAAAAAGAAGATGACATGCTGCAAGACCAGATAATATTTTTAACAAAATTGAAAAAGAAATTTTCTCCAACCAAAACAGAGACATACATTGTGACATACAGAAGGCTTACAACGGAAAATATATATTCGACCAGAAAAGAAATTCCTCTTGCACATATTAGTCAATTCCTGCTTTGAGAAGGGGAAATAGGTACAAATTGTCAACCAAGCTAGAACCCATTTGTGGTACTTGATATATGGAGAGGGGGAAATAAGGATATATATATATATATATATATATATATATATATATATATGATATATTAATCATATGTTATGCTAAATCTTCGGGAGAAGTTACTAGCACAAACCCAATTCCATGTTTAAATCCATTTTAGCTTCTATTCTTTCTTCTCTCTCTCTCTCTCTCTCTGTATGTATGATATATATATATATATACATACATATATATATATATATATATATAGAGAGAGAGAGAGAGAGAGAGAGGGAGAGAGAAAAAGAGAGAGAGATCATGACATTGAGTTAATGAGGAAAGACCTGATAGTGTGGAAAATGTGAGAGAAAAGCTAACTGCAAAATATACGATATAAAATCCATTTAATGAAATAAGTAATGGAAACCCCCAAATAATTAATCATTCATGTAAAACAAAAATATTTTCAGTATTTTCAGTAATTAGAACACAAAACAATATACTAGTTTGTCAAATGTCTATAATATAATGCATTTCAGATCAACACTAATAAGGTAAAAAGTTAAAGATCATATAAGATCCACGCTGTACTATACATTTCGTACTTTGTTCTAAAATAATTTCTTAGGCTGAAGACGTTGTCTAAACAGTCTTAAGGTCTAGAATGTTCCTTGGTTTAGAGTCCTCACATGCTGTGTCATTTTATTTCATCTTACCTGGTTCTTTTTCTTCAATCTCCTCTTTATCATCAATCCAGGGTTCTTTGTGTTGTTCAAGACATGTTAATACCTCTGCTTTTGCAACAGAAATGCCTGTGAATTCAAAAAGAAATACAAACACACCATTCTATGTAGCTGTGTACTAGCACAGGATTGTGCCAAATAGGGAAGATAGAAAAGAAGAAAGTATACATGAATGACTTACTAGTTCTCAATTCCTCTCAATACATTTTAGGCTCTTCATAACTCAATATTTTAAAATTCTGTATTTAACTTTCTTTAAAATGACATTGAAATGAAAAATTTAAGTAAAATAATAGTAAAAACATGATAACTATGGGATTAAATATGGATTCACATATAAGTGCTACTGGCTACCGGCACAAAAGTTATGAAAGGTTGAATTATTATTAGGCTAAATGTAAACACGAGGTGAATGGATGTAAGAAGTTAGCTAAATATAAGACAGTAATCCATACCTGTAAAAACTTATGAGATAAACTAGGCAGTGGAAGTCAAGTCAGAATATCAGCTAGTAGAAGCTTTAGACATCCCTAAGATGAAGTACCAATCATGGAATAAAAATATTCTCACCCACAGAAACCAGGTTGTTGTAGTTGTCCAGCATGACATCTCTGTACAAAGCCCTCTGGGCAGAGTCCAGACATTCCCACTCCTCCTTGGAAAAGTTTATGGCCACATCCTTGAAAGTCAGTAGACCCTGAAAATAAAATTAACACTATCACCTCATGGCCATTGGATAAATTCTAGGTTGGACACAAGGAAAGGTAAGTTAACTATAGAACTTGTTCTGTTATAAATAACTAATATGCGTTTTAAAACTAGATTATATTCTGAGAAAAAGACTTTTCTGTCTTCTCTGCAATGAAGCAATAGGCCAGCAGCACTGAACTTCTGTGTGTTGGGACCCTTGTAGGGATCAAATGAGATGATCACCTCACCATGAGGGATGCTATTAAAGTTGCAATCAGTGGGAAGGATGAGAACTACCAAAAGAGGCCCTCAGATGAAATATTCATAATATATTGGCTTCTATTCACTGTTAAATAATGACCCTTCTCACTCTCTGTAAAAATTGAGTGCAAATATTTATCTTTGATATGAGAAAATTTATAATTATTACAGAATACATTTTTATCTTGAAGAAGTTGTCCTGAAAAAAGAATACTTGCAAAAGAGGTGCTTTAAGCACACCGGAGACATAAGTTTTAAAGAGTTAATAATGAGAATCAAATGAGAAAAGTACTTCTGAAAATTAGCGTCAACATAGTGAAGGTTCAGAAGGTCTGACAATGAAGTATTTTTGTAAAGACAATCAACTTGTCCCACACACATTCATTTACCTGTGAAAAAGACATCTCTTCTTTCCCCTTCAGAATGGAATGTCCCAAGAAAGTTTACATTGAAATTTCACCTTCCAGATTCCACTCTGTGTTTAAATGAGCAGATTTTCCCTGTCCCGGGAGAAATGGAAGAGAGCAAATCAAGAATCAAAACTACCACAATCCCTTCTTCTTGCCGTTGAAGTGATGCAGAAACCATGACCTCCTACAAGATTTTCCTTTCCTGAATTTAGGTGTTCTGTTTTCCCAGCATATTATGTTTTTCTCTCCAAACCCAGTTGAGCTGCTGCAGTAACCTGCTATATACCTAACAGAGGCAGATTGGAGTTTTAAAGGATGGATAAACACAGCTGTCAGGGAAAATTCCTCTTAACCTTTTCCTCTCTTATCTTTACCTGGGATAGCACATTAAAAAAAAAATTGGCACGAAAGTTTGCAGTCATGGCCAGAATCTGTGAGGTTCCCCACCTGAAAGTATTTCTTGTCCTGGGTAAGCAATATAGTTGCCTAGAGCTAAGAGGAAAGAAGGTAGTCACTGCCAGATAAACTATTGTTTTCCACTGAGATATTACTTTTGGCTTCCATGTCTCAGTCTAAAAATACCATGATGTTGTTGTTTTGAAGAAAGCCCCATGTTTATATTATCTCACAATTTCCCTTTTATACTGACATTGCTTTTTTGTTACATCAGCAAAACACTAACTGCTGATACCTAAATAAGTTACCTCTGCACCATTTCTACTGCATTTGGCTGTTACTGAAGGCAGCTGATCTTTATGTTCTTGTAACATCTTCCTTCTTGATACTTTATGCTAAACTGAGGATTCAAATACAATTATATCATAGGCAACTTTACAAACCAAAATTTTATCATTCAATTTCTAAAAAGAAAATGCTGCATAAAACAGGCAGAATCATTTTGATCTATTGCAAATTTTACCCATACTGTTTCTCATTAGTCTCCAAAGAAACCACTAATAAGAACTCAACTAGTGCCTCAAAATTTGGTGGGAAGTTTTCATACATTTCCTTTATTTCTCTTTAATTTTGCCAAAAAATTACATATTAAGGCCATATTCCATTTATGTATGGATTCATAAATTTCAGAATTTGAAGATGTAGGTCTAACCAAGAGAAAGTTTACACACTGTATTATATATCGTTAAATAAATACAACCTACATAGAAAATTGCCTTTTCTTAGTAAAAAAACATACTGCATCTAAGATTATCTAGACTTATGGCACAATAAAGGCAATTAGAAATATACTGTAAAACAGGCTTGAAGTTAAAGAAAGATAGAATGTATTATTTCTTATGGAGATTAGATTTGATATGGATCCATTGTGAGATAGAAAATTATTGGTTTAATAATTGGGTGGCATCTTTATATGCAATTGCCTCCAATATACTCACCATTGAGGCTGAGTGTGGTTACACATTCTTTAATTCTGGCTATTGTGAGGCAGAGGAAGGATTTTGAGAAAAGACAAATCTCGAAAGCATGCTCCAGACTGTGGATGTACCTTTATTCTTCCTACAATATTTAACACAGTCAATTATTAAGCCATTAGTTTTCTTTAACCAGTTAGTTCCCAAAGGACAGACACAGAAACTGTGGTTTATGTTTAATCTGCAAGCACTAGGCTGGGCAGAATGTGAACTACTCTAATCTTAATACCCTTAAACCACACGTAAACCATTACCTTGCCAGTGTGATAACTCCCGGGTGGATTATCTTCCCTCCATCTCTTTTTTCCCACCATCCTCCTCATGCTTCTCACCCAGAAATTCCTCCCTTCCACTTCCTGTCCTTCTGCCCAGTTGATTGGCCAAACAGCTTTTTACTGGCAGCTGTTATACCCACTCAAGGCATTCCTCCATATCAGGATGCATAGAAAGGTCCTGTAACAAAAGAAACAAACAAACAACACACACACACAGACACACACACACACTTGTTTATCTCATGCATAAATTCTGGACATGGCGTGTATTAACTTCACCAATAACTGAAAAGAATTCTGAATTTTTCTCCATTGCTAAGAAATCTGGACATGGCGGGTATTAAGTTCACCAATAACTGAAAAGAATTCTGAATTTTTCTCCATTGCTAAGAGCCAGGGAGAAGGACTGTAGCTCCTCAGGATGGAAGGATTCATCTCCATGTAGGACCTCCTTGAGTTATTACTCATCTTTGAATTCCATGTACATCTATCTCTCATTCATTACATGAACATCCTATGATCCCCTCAGGCTGACCATGAGCTAAACATCTTTCACACAAACCCATAGCTGTGGTCAGAGGACCGGATTGTCCTTGTAATTTCCTGGGTCCTTCTCACATCACTTATTTATCAGGATCTGATTCTTGTATTTTCAATTTACACAGAACTCTGTGAGCTGCATGTGTTTCTCAAGTGGATCTGTCACACAGCCTCGCTCAAATGGTGTCACTACATCCCAAAGAGAGTGGGACAGGCATCTTCATAGTCGTTTAAGGATAAGTCTTAGCACCAGAGACAAATAAGCACACAGACCTTGTGATCCTGTGACTGGGTAGAAACAGAACCAAAAGAGCCAGTGTCCCAAGATGAGTCTCTCACCCATCACAGGTCAGAGCCCTCTGGCCCTCAGTGCCACAATTCTACTTCACAAAACCAGCAGCCAGAGCCAAACTCTGCCTCAAGTACACAAGGTGTGGTGGGACCTTTTACCTCCTGCTCTTATCCTCCTCTCTGCTCTCCCCAGCATGACATGAGTCTGCTTTCACCAGACTACTGTTCATTTTCTTACCCATGACAGCCTTACTCACTTCAAACAATTATCCATGCCTGTGGTAAGTCAAGTCACCTCCATGTTCTAGAAGCCACATTTGTCCTCAGGTGTCAGGCATATTCCAGCTTCTTTTCCTCCGCAGAGCCACTAATTTACAATGGACGATGAAAACTTTGTTGCCATGGACAAGACTTAAACAGGAAAGGCAATACTCACTGCAAAGGAACATGACTTTATGAAGACACAGTGCTGAGATGAACTGCATTTGAGCAGCATTGCTAGTATGCGATCGACAGATATATTTCTCCCTGGGCAGGCCTTGAAAGTAATAGAAGCCACCAGATGCAGATCAGACAACCTGTCTGGGTACCTGGGGATTATTATCCTAAATTAGTAGAGATGAAAAGACTGAAGGCCCTTCTGAGAGGTACAAGGAAGGGAAATCCAGACAAGAACAGGGCACCTGAGAACATCAAAGAGGTTAAAAGGTGCAACCCAAGTGTGGTGGGCAATGAAGTTCTGCATATGAAGGTGAGTGGATATAACTGCAGAGGACAGGGCTGAATTCTACAGGTAGATGCTTATTCTAACAGATACAGATATCTCCATTGTATCCTTAGAAGAATCTGCCACACTACTTTGGGGTCAGTACAAGTGTCTGTCACAAACTGGGACATATAACCAGCTGGATGCTTCAGGAGGAGAGCCATGAGAGACCTGGCAGATGTGCAACCAATAATGCAGTGGAAGGGAAGAACAGTGTAAACACTGTTGTATTTGGAGGACAGAGATATCAACCTGGAAAACAAGGGCAAGTCCAATTCACATGTTGTGAATTAAAGAGCTTTTAGTTACTCATTGGGGGCTCTCATGGCAGTGTCAATAATACAAATATCCTATGAAGGGTGAAACCTAAACCACTGGAGAATCCCTGCCTCTGCACAGTGGTGCCACCTGGTAGCCACTGGAGAGCCTCCCAGTGTTAAGATAAAGGCATGAACAATGAAGGTCATATTCAACCCTGCCCAAATCATAAAACATCAACTTCAGTAGAAGTCGTTCTCTTGGCTTTAGAGGAAGAGGACTTCGTTTTACCCAGTTCCCTTCCTACAGATGGGATATAAGCCAGGGCTCAGTGGGGTAGACTGTAGGAGTGAGCTGTTGGCTCATAGTTCCATATCTACACATTAGTCCCATAGTTTCAGGATGTTCCCTGACCTGAGCTGATCCATTCTTATTACTCCTGAGAGTCAATATCTATCTGAACATGTAATAGGAAAGCCAGAGTCCATCCAGTCTATCTGAAGCAACCAAATTCCCTGAAGCCCCCACCAGACCCTACTGAACGGCTCCCAATATCTGACGCTTCTGAAGTCCAGCCACTGCACCTTCTGCCTCCATGCATCAAAGCTTCTTGCTATGGAATGGTAAGTCAGCATTGTAGAACATGTTGACATACATAATTCCCACAAGAAAGGATTGCTGGGTGTGAGAAAAATGTAGGAAGGGGACAAAAGGCAGCACCCTACGACCAGTCCTGTCACTTCCTATGTGCTGAAACTTTGGCAAAGGACTAGTCTGTCTTGTGGATTTCAAGAGTCCAACCTTCATCATATTAGATCATGGCCATGTGCCCTAAGACCTTGTGATGTGGCTCTGAGATGAGTATAGTCTGGGTTGTCTGTCCTTGTGTGCTGGGGACTACAAGTTCTAGGACACAGCCTACAGAGTTCAGTTACCAGTATGCATATACTCAAGCTCCCTCTCTTGTTTGTCTAGCCCTTTAAGGATCTCCCTTTTCCACTTGAGGTTTCAAGGACTTCCCTATGCAGAATATAGAGAGGAAGACAGCAGCAGAGAAGGTTATCATGGAGAACCCAGGGATCCTGAACCAAAAAGATCACTGGGGAGATGAAAAACCTTGGTTGTTTATTTTTACTATTTTTGCATATGCCTAGAAAGTAAAGTTTGGAATATGCCCATAAAACAATTTTTGTATGTGTCATGAATAGCAGTTGAAAGACAGACTCTCATTCATGATCTTAGAGCCATTATCAGTCATACTGGGCAATACTGAGCCTTGTAACCAACAGTCCTCACACTAAGATGAGCACATAAAGTTGGGCTTACCACACGTCAGCATGTGCTTTTGCTCTCTGTGAGTACTGAAGACCAGAGACCTAGGGCAACACCCACTCCCACCTCCAACAAAGCAGGTCCACATAATGTCTAGAGGACAATCAAGTCTGGTCAACTGTGTCTCACAAAAAGATCAAAATGTCTGTAAGCATCTCTTATAACTCCCAGGGACAGCACCTGGGCTTGTTCGACTGCCTCTGCCCAAATTATATGACCCACAAACCAGAGGAAAAGGACATCAGACATCAGTGGAACCTGTACTTGGTAACAGACTCGAGACCTGGGCTCCATGCTCAAATCTGGTAGTCCTGACAACATGAGGCATTTGGATGTGGAATTGTAAGCAGGTTCCAATGGTTTGTTGAGGACTGGACACTAATCTGATACAAATGGTGGTAAGGCCAGAAAAGGAAGAAGGAGAGACCACAAGATAGATTCTCTCTCTCTCTCTCTCTCTCTCTCTCTCTCTCTCTC
>CAJRSG010007939.1:20364-41359 GCA_907169655.1 Acomys percivali
CTCTCTCTCTCTCTCTCTCTCTCTCTCTCTCTCTCTCTCTCTCTCTACATATATATATATATATATATATATATATATATATATATTATCCGTGTGTAACTTTTTAAATATTATTTATTTTTATTTATTCAGATTACATCACAATTGTTATTCCATCACTTTCATCCTCCCATTCTTCATTTCCTCCCGTTTTCACCCTATTCCCCTCCTTTAGGTCTAAGAGTGAGGGCGACCTCTTCCCCCACTATATGGCCATAGGCTATCAAGTCTCTTCTTGGTAGCCTGATTATTCTTTGTTTGAGTGCTATCAGGCCTTCTCGCCAAGGGGATGTGGTCAAATATGGAGCACCAGAGTTCATGTCAGAGTCAGTCCCCACTTTCCACATAATTGTGGAACAAGTCTTGTCCATTGGTTATATCAGAGTAGGGGTTTGATGTTTACTACTTGTTTTGTCCTTGGTTAGTGCAATAGTTTGAGCAGACCCCTCCCTGGGACCAAATCCACTCATTGCGATGTTCTTCTTCTAGGTTTTTAGGACCGTCTAGGTCCTTCTATTTCCCCATCTCCTATATTTCTCTTACCTAAAGTCTCAGAAGGATGTCTTCAAATCTATCCCAACTCCTGGTAAGTGAAGACTTTTATGGGACATGACTTTGGGGGTAGTGCCCAAATTAAGTGAGTATATACCATATGAGTCTTTCTGCTTCTGGGTTAACTCACTCAATATGACCATTTCTAGTCCCATCTATTTGTCCACAAATTTCAGGATTTCCTTGTTTTTAATGGCTGTGTAGTATTCCATAGTGTAACTATAACACAGTTTCTTTATCCGTTCTCAACTGAGGGACATGTAGGCTGTTTACAGGTTCTGGCTATTATGAATAAGGCTGCTATGAACATGGTTGACCATATGTCCTCGTTGTGTGGTGGACCATTTTCTGGGAATATTACAAGAAGTGGAACAGCTAGGTCATGAGGAATGTGTGTGTGTTTTTTTTCTGTCTCTGTTCTTGTTGCTGTGTCCATCCAGTTCTCTGTTTTTCCCATTACTCTCTCTCTCTCCTCTCTCTCTCTCTCTGTCTCTATCCTCTACCTTCTCAATGCACTGTGACAGGAGACAACACTACCTAATATTTGCTCTGTGGTATTATAATATGTGGTTTGAAATGGCTAAGACAGGTGCTAAGCCAACATAGCCTGACCATTTACTTTATTATATGAGTTCAGACACTCCATGAAGACCTCCTGTTTGATTTGAATATTGTAGAATCAAAAGGGATTCCCCTGCTGTGTTCTCCAGCTCTGGGAAAATCATTCGCTCATAAACTCCCTTGCTGGGAAGGAGACAGTATCTGAAAGAACTGAAACTTAGGGCTGTGATTCAAAGGTTTAATTGAATCTCAACATCCCCAACAGGAGCCAGGAAAATTATTACTGCAGATTTAGGGCTAAGCTGAGCACTCATACACCTACTGAATCCAGTTACTATCAAATGTGGATTTACTGAAGCTAAGATGTTCCACAGATGACCTTTACTTTACTCCAATTAAGCACCCTCAACCTAGAAGGGCTGTGAAATGCTGAGGCTAGCACGGGACCAACTGTGCCTCTCCTATCCCCATGCTGCACCTTGGATATAGTGATTGCCCAGCCCTGGCCTATGCTTTGGCTGCACAATAGGGTGAAATGAGTTGCCAGCTCTAGCTTTTCTCTGGACAATAACTCCCTAACGCACACTATCAGTAAAACAATGAGGAAGGTGGTGGGAAAGGAATGGAAACTGCTCCCCTGCTAATTGTTCCCCAGAGGCTGAGCAAGATAAGGCTTTCACACTAGGTAGAACAAAAGCAGAGCCAGGCCTTCCAGTAGTTTCCAAAGAAACAGGAATGCACTGGTTAATGAATAATGCACCTGTAGACATTCTCCCCTAACCCAAAGATCCTATGGAGCTGCCCTAGTCTCCTGGGCAAAAGGACAAGGTCTACCTATACCTGTCCCTGCCTACTGGGAACAGGAATCCAGATTCTCCTAGGCAGATTCTGAAATAGCATGTTGGAAGGGAAAAGGAAAAGATGGCCTGAAACTCTCTATGTAGTCCATGTGGGCAAAGGCTGATGGCTCATCAAAACCAATAATGGTGTACTCTTGAGGCCTGCAGGCATTTGTGCAGCAGAATAATTACAGTTACTGCCTGCTCACACACAAGCCTTCCAGGACATCACTAGTACAATGGTACCTTTGGTTCTGTTCAGCAGAACACATTCACAACCCCGAATCTTCCTCTTAGCAGGAAATCCATAGGCAGATGGTGAAATAGGCACAGGGACTCAGGCGTTTGATTGAACTGGGGATTGCTTGTCCTAGCTGGCTGCTACTCTTTTAAGAAGTTCCCACTCTTGGAGCCTCCCAGTGACTGCCCACCTCCAGCATACACCTCCTCCACAGCTCACTGGCTGTTAGGTAGCCCTAAAATTCTTAAGTTGTCAGGCTCAGAAAAGCACTAAACTATACAGCAGATTGAGGACCATCCCGAAACCATAGAATCTTAATGTTTTGATCTGCCCTTGTACACCCGGAGAAGAAAACTTGGGGGACTTGAAAGAGCCTTGGGAATAGGCCAACTGCTTTCAGAACTCAATTCCCTCCAAACTTTTCACAGCTGAGTAGACCTTTGGATGTCACCTGGGAGGAAATACCAACATGAAAATAGTATTGAATGCAAAACTGGCAGGAGCATGGTCATGGTTTGGATTCTGTTTTCTTTTTTCTTTTTTTTTCTTGAAAGTACAGAATTCTGCTGTCTCATTCACAGGCATTATGTATCAGCAATTCTGGTATTGTCTGCCTTCAGCTGCTTAATAAAACATATCCAAAGCTTTGTTTCTCCTGTTCAGTTGTCTTCTCTGAGGAGTGCCAGCAACTTCCATCACATTTGCATCTTCTCCAGAGAAGCTGTGGCTCTTCTAGTTAGCCTCTGCCTAAGTGAGCCATTTGGACCCTGTGCAGCCCCTGTACTGCTGCTCCTCCAGCAGGTAGGTGGTTCTGGTCCTCCGAGGTCCTCTCCTTGGCTTCTGCTCCTTGGCTTCCGCTTCCGATTCCGCTGATCCATGACCCTCTGGAAAGAAGTCCCCGCCTGACTAGGCTGTTGCCCTCAGGCTCGGACACCTCGTTTTCCCGCTGCAGCTGGGGCTTGCCTGATCCATGCTCTATCTCCCTCCAGGTGCTTCGAGTACATGTTTCTCAGCAGCCAGAACTGCTGGTGTTTGGGATTCAGGGAGGTAGACTGGGTTTCACTGCATTGTTGTGCACAGCGTGATCTCTTTGTAAACCTGGCTGTCCTCAAACTCACAGAAATGTCTGCCTCTTGTGTGATGGGAATAAAGGCTACAACACCAGGCTGTTTTTTTTTTTGTTTGCTTCTTTGATTTTGAGAGAAAACCTCACATGATCAAAGCTGACCATGAACTCCTGATCCTCCTATTCACATCCCAAATACTGGGATATAGAAGCCCACCACCATGTTTACCCCCATCGTGGACGCAGCTGCCTTAACTCATTTCTAAGCCACACAGACATGGACAGACATATGTGTGCACACACACACACACACACACACACACACACACATACACACACACACACACATAGAGGCACATGGGCTACTCACTTTCTCTGGGCTGTGATCAGGACATCAGGGACAGAGAGCCTTCCTTCCACATGTCCATTTTATTTATTGATGCCCTTCCCTGCCCTCCTCTACTTCCCTTCATACCCTTCTTTACTACCTCGATTTCTCTTGGGCTTTCCTTCTGTTTCTTATTCAAAGTGCACTCTCCCCCTTTATTCAAATTCTCTCTCTCTCTCTCTCTCTCTCTCTCTCTCTCTCTCTCTCTCTCTCAGCTGTGCTCAAGGTGGATCTCAGGAACCTGATCTGTCAGGAAAAATGTGATATCCCAGAACCCATCAAGAGGTCTGTAAGGCACAATCATGGTCATATGCAACCTTGCTATGTGCACCTAGTGGGTAGGAGCCCAAGGCAGTGTTGTATTATGGGGTGAATCTCAATATAAGCAGCCAGAGGAGGGTGTGTTCTGAAGGATTCCTCAAAGAGACCAGGCAGTCAGCTTACCATCCAGGCCAGCTACACTTTGAAGCCTCTTCACTGTGATGCTCAGCATCCCTGTGGGCAACAAACTTCTGGATTCTCCTGACTGACTAGCTCACCTGGCCTAAAAGGGAGAATAAGTTCACTTGTTGGCAAGGCCCCCTATCCTGTCCTGCCCTGCCCTGTCCAGGGATCACATGTGGAAAAATAGAGAAGTCACAGGTGCCACAACGTGTGCCCTAGAAGATTGCAGGATGTGTGTTTGTGTTTGTGTGTGTGTGTGTGTGTGTGTGTGTGTGTGTGTGTGTGTGTGTGCTGGATGGGAAGCTAGGATGTGAGAGGCCAGAGGCAAGTCCATATGTGACCCAGTGTGTAGCAATTATTATGGTGTTTAGGTCAGAGGTGATCATCAGAAGGACGGGATTGCATGTAGAGAAGCACTTTAGGGCTTCATCTCTGTGGCCCAAGCACAAGGTCTGCAGTAGAGGAAGCCCTTTAGGGCTTCATAACCCTTTGGCCCAAGCGCAAGGTCTCCAGCATTCCAGGGTGGCTGGGTGGAGCTTGTGAAGGTCCATGAGAACAGTTGAGTGATATAGGACCAGTTGAGTGACAACCTTGTGGATGGTGGCAGGAACCATCGTTGGGGGTCACCTGCCAGCCTGGCGCCTCTGAGAACTCAGAGCAGGCTCAATCCAGTTGGAACTCCCTTTGAAGCATCAGAGTGTATGCTTGCAGAATGCTTCCGAGAGTGAGATAGTTGGGAATCGATGGCAATGGCAGGGCTGTCTTGAGGATGCTGAGAGAGTGGTCTTCTTCTAGGGGCCATCCTGGAATATCTTGGCTGTGGGCAGCTGAGCCCTTGGAGACTCTCAGTGCTACTGGAAGGAAGCCTTTCTGCTGGAGAGTGACAAACATTTGCCCAGTGATCACATTCTATATTTTACTTGGTCCCACACAGACCTAAGTACCCCGGATACTGTGGCAGAAACCGTGTAGATCACAGATGGAAAGAGAGAACTCAAGAGAAAAGGAGCTACTAAGAGAGAGGGTGGAACGAGGATCTGTAGATGATGTATGTATGTCTTTTTGAATGTTTTTGTATGTAGCCTATTGACTGGACCCATTTTCTGCAGGAAATGCCCTAAAGAGAAAGGATGATAGTGCCTGATGTAGTTATTTGGAGCCTGGGACTTTTGTTAGTGGACTAGAGAGATGACCCAGTGGCTAAGAAACTCTGCTCTTCCAGATGTCCTGAGTTTAATTTCACATCAAACACTCAATGGCTCACAGTCATATATAAAGGAATCTGATGCCCTCTTCCAGCAGGCAGGTGCAAATGGAAATAGGGGTTTCACACATAAAATAATAAAACCTCTAGGAAAAAATGGAGACGTGACAGAAGAACTCAGGAGTAGGTATATGCTGGTGGCCTCCTGATGGGACATGTGAAGATTGCTCCTTCTGCCTCCTTTCTAGGTGTCCTTTGGTCCACTTGAATCTCCTGAGAGAGCTGCAAGTTGTATCTGTGCTGAGCCCTGGCCACAGGGAGGTAGGTGGGTGTCTTGGGAGGACACAGAAAGAAAGATCCATGTCTGAGAACCACTTTGGGACTCTGGAGAAAGGAATGGAAGAGTGTGACATGTCCCGAGCAGTGCAGAGTGGGTAGGGTGGTCTGGGGCTGTGGGAGGGGTGGAGGCCTGAGCAGAGGAGAGTGATTGTGACAGACTTCCTGACAGCTCAGAATGGTTGCCTGGTTACCTTGTTGCCTTGCGCTGCCTGGTAGGTGGTTGGGTTGGAGGCTCAAGCCAGGGCCTGTTAGGCAAGTGAGCAGATTGGGATGGGACACTTCTTCTTTTGACATGTTCTTGTCCTCACATCAGCGGAATGGTTGATCTGGCTCTGCATCAGGATGGGAGATGTCTGTGGCCTTCACGGGGCATCTGCTGATGTTGATCCTCACCCCAGAGTCCAGGTGGCAGTGTACAGGAAGGAACTCACCTGGTTCCACAGGCATGAACACCTGGGAAACGGGAGCCCTCACCAGTGTGCACAAGGCAGCCTGCCTTTGCCTAGTATTCACATGGGAGCCTCTTACTGCCAGGTGAGAAGCCAGTGCTGGGCTCAGTGGCCCCTGAGGCAGGTGGTCCTCTGCTCCATGGCATCTGTCAAAATTCCCCTGTGCCCTTAACCGGGAATCTTTGTTGTGCCCATGGTCACAGGTGTCAGCACACCCAGGAGAAGAAGCCTGGCAACTATAGTAGTTACCAGAGTGGGTGGGGTTGTGCACAGAGCTGCTAGGTCTTCCAGGGGGCATGGCTATACTCTTGGTGTGTTTCTAAGGCTCCTCCCCTACGGTCTAGATTGGACTGAGGGTTTCTGTTGAGTTCCCTGAGGGTAACCTACAGGAACACGTCCTCTCAACCATCTCCAGCCCACAAGCCCTTCAGGGGCTGCTGTGTGTACTAAGTGGTGTGTGTGTGTCAGGGAGGTGCATTGTGTAACAGGAGTCCTCCTGACCTGTGCCTGCCTCCTCCTTCACATCTCCCCTCTTCACCATATCCTTCCTCATCCTCCATATACCTACCTCACAAAACCCCCGTGGTACCTCCATGGATACAAGCAGGCACCCAAGCTCATACTTCATCTCTGCTTCAGTTTGCCTGCATGCCAGCAGGTGGCAGCATGGGTCCTGATGACCAGGTGCATTGTTCTTGGATGGAGAGGGAGGATGCAGTTCTCATGAGCTCTTCTTGGGCCAGGAGACATATAGGAAGAAGCAGGGTCCTTGTAACCCATGGCCAATACCGAACGCCACAGGACGGGGCTAGCAGGACTGTGCAAGCACAGCCTCCAGATCCTCTCTAGATTGCCAAGTTGGCCAGGGTGACTGGACCTCTCTACAAAGGACCTGCAGCAGGGGCTGCATCTGGGTTTATTTGGAAAACAGCTCCTGTCTGGCTGCCCTTGTTTGTACACAAGGCCACTCTTGCACCACCATAGTATTGGTAGTGGAGTCTCCTGTATAACCAGAGCTGGCTTAGCTCACTTCTAGGACACACACACACACACACACATATACACACATACATACACACAGGCATGCACATAGGCACATAGGCATGCACACACACAAACACACACACACACACACACACACACACACACACACACACACTACTCAGTTTCTCTGGACAGTGATCAGGATCTCAGAAAGAGAAAGCCTTCCTGGCCAAATGTCCATTTTATATTCTGAACCCCTACCCTACCCTCCTCAATCTCTCTTAGTACCCTCCTATCCAGTCCCCCCTCTCTATCTATCTATCGATCTATCTATCTTGGAGCTGTGCTACAGGTGGAGCTGGGGGACCCTGATCTGTCCAGAAAGGAGTGATATCCCAGAGCCCTACAAGGCATGGGAACAATATCAAGGTCATATGCAACCTTGCTGTGTGTACCAAGTAGTCCAGGACCCAAGGCAGTGTTTTCATTTGTGGTCAATCTTAACAGAAGCAGCCAGAAGAACTTGTGGGCTGAAGGATGTTCTATAGATGCCAGGCAGTCAGCTTACCATCCAGGCCAGGTACACTATGAAGCCTCTTCACTTCGATGCCCAGCATGCATACAGGCAACATGTTGGTGGCTTCTGCTGACTGGCTAGCTCACCTGGCCTACTAGGGATAAGAGGTTCAGGGAATGACAAGGCCCTATCCTGTCCTTCCCTGCCCTGTCTAGGGATCTCAAGTTGAAAAATAAAGAAGGCACTGGTGCCAGAATCTGGGATCTTATAAGCCTGGGAGGTAGGTGTGTGTGTGTGTGTGTGTGTGTGTGTGTGTGTGTGTGTTTGTATCTGTGTGTGGGTGTGTGTGTATGTGTATGTTGATTCTCTGTGGGTCTCCTGGAAGAGAAGCAAGGATGTGAGATGCCAGATTTAAGTCAATAGAGGACCCAGTGTGTAGCAATTATTATGGTGTTTAGGTCAGAAGTGATCATCAGAAGGACAGGATGTCATGTAGAGAAGCACTTTAGGGCTTCATCTCTGAGGCCCAAGCACAAGGTCTGCAGTTTTCCAGGGTGGCTGGTTTGAGCTCGTGAAGTTCCATGAGACTTGGTGCTTGGGACCAGTTAAGAGACAACCACGTGGAAGGTGGAAGGACCCTTCCTTGGGGGTCCCCTGCCAGCCTGGCACCTCTGAGCATTCAGTGCAGGCCCAATCCTGATCGAACTCCCTTTGGCGCATCAGAGTGGATGCTCTCAGTAGGCGTCCAAGAATGATAACTAGAAAACAATGACAGTGGCACGGCTGTTTCGAGGATGCTGGGAAAGTGGTCTTCTTCTAGGGGCCATCCTAGAAGGTCTTGGGTAAGTGCAGCTTGGCCCCTGGAGACACTCAGTGCTACTGGAAGGAAGACTTCCTGTTGGAGCTTGACCAGCGTTTGCCCAGTGATCATATTCTGTATTTCACTTGGTCTCCTGGGTACTGCAGCCGAAATTGTGTGGATCACAGATGGAGAGAAAGAGGTGAAGTGAGGATGAGCTAGAGGTAGACAGACAGACAGATAGACAGACAGCTAGACAGAAAGACAGACAGACAGACATACAGATAGACAGACAGACAGACAGACAGACCGAGATAGGAATAGATACAGGCGGAGAAGGAGGAAGAGAGAGACAGAGAGTGACAGAGAGAGGGAGAACGAGTGTCTGTAGATGATCTGTGTTTGTATTTGTAGGTGTCTTTGTTTGCAGCCTGTAGACCAGACCCATATTCTCTAGGGAGAAATAATTGTCTGTGCTATGGGTCTGGGCCCTAGAGAGAAAGGACGATAGTGCCTGGTGTAGTTTTTTTGTGAGGAGTCTGAGACTTTTGTTTGTAGTGGACTGAGAGATGGTTCAGTGGCTAAGAGCACTGTCTGCTCTTTCAGAGGTCCTCAGTTCAATTGCCAGCAAACGCTTGGTGGCTGATAGTCCTCTATACTGGAATCTGACGTCCTCTTCCAACAAGCTGCTGCACACATAGATAGGGCATTCAAAAATAAAATGACTGAAGTCTTTTGGGAAAAAAGGAGACGTGGTAGACGGGGTCAGGAGTAGGAATGTGCTGGGGGAGATCCTGAAGGGACAAGTGAAAATTGCTCCTTCTGCCTCCTTTCTAAGTTCCTTTTGGTCCATTTGAATCTCTAGAGTGAACTGCAAGCTGCATCCGTGCTGAGCCCTGGACACGAGGAGGTAAGTAGTGTCTTGGAAGGACGCAGTAGGAAAGATCCATGTCTGAGAACCACTTGGGGTCTCTGGAGGAAGGAAGGGAAGAGTGTGACGTGTCCTGGGTGGCGTCCAGTGTGTAGGGTGGAGTGTAGGTGGGGATGGGGTGTAGGCCTGGGAAGAACAGACAGATTATGACTGGCTACTTGGATGCTCAGAATGGTTGCCTGGTTGTCTGACGCTGCCTAGTCGGTGGTTAAGGTTTAAGGGTCCAGGCAGGGCCTGCTAGGCAAGTGGGAAGATTGGAACAGACCATTTTTTCTTTTGACAGGTCCTTGTTCTCACGTCAGGGGTGTTTTTGACCTGGGTGTGCGGCAAGATTGTAGATGTTTGCTGCCCCTGGGAGGCAGCAGAGGCTCTGCTGTCATTGATCCTCCCTCCAGAATCCAGATGTTGGGGCACTTGAATGCTCAGGTATGGGTCCACGGGCATGAAGGACTAGGAAACTGGTACCCTCAGCAGCAGGCACAAGTTGCCTGTCCCTTACCCAGCATCCTCTCTGGAGCCTCCTTTTTCTTCCTTCCTTCCTTTCATTCATTTAAAAAAGATGAATTCATATGTATTTTACATGTATAGGTGCTTTTCCCATATACTTATCTATGCATAATGTGTGTAAAGTCTGAAGTTCCCAGAAATGAGCATCTGATCTTGTGGCACTAGGGTTATAAATGGCTGTGAGCTACCATATGGGTAATGACACTCAAACCAGGGAGCTCTGGGAGAGTAGTCAGTACTGCACATCTGTGTACACCTGTTCTCCAGAGGATACTACAGCACATTCCCAGTTCTGCTGTAGACTTCCTATAATCTTATCCCTTGCTGATCTTTTCCCTTGGTAAAATTGATGGTCTTTGCAAATCTGTACAGTAGTCTCCTATTGTTGACTGGGTTGGTATTTTTTTCACCAAGGACTGAATGAATATACTATTCATTATTATATTATTAGCTGAATCATTAACAGTAGAAAAGGTAAGGGATTCTGAATTCATTAATAACATTAATTTTATTACATTTAAAATGACTTATCATTAGTAGATATTTGATACTTTTTCTAGCTCAGTGTATAGCACCTAGGAGACCTAAACTATTTTTTAGGTAGTAGGTAGATTCGTTAGTCATGTATTTAGAGAAGGCTGAGGTGCTTTTGTAAATACAGCAGTGATAGTAAGGTATGCTAAGTTTTCTATTACCTTTTTTTTCCCTCTCTTTTTTTTACAAGGTTTCTCTGTAGCTTTGGCTGTCAAGCCCTTGGTTTGTAGATCAAGCTGTCCTTTAACTGACAGAAATCCTTTAGCCACTGCCTTCCAGCGGGTTGGAATTATAGGCTGTACCACCACGCCCAGCTCTTTTAGCTTTTGAAATAGGCCTGCTCTTACAATATAAAAGCTTAGTTAGCTTTTTGTTTTTGTTTTTGTTTTTTTTGTGTGTGTGGAGTGGGAGGTATAGATATTTACTTAAGACAAAAAGTTTGCAAATACTCAGGGAATTGTGTTAATGTCTTAATTTGTGGAATTGTGGCACTTGTCTCACAATTTTAGGTCATGAAAATTAATTTTTTTTTACATTTAATAACAAGCTTCTTAAAAGAACACATTCCTTTTTAGCTATTAGCAGTTGAATTTTTAGTTTATTTAACGCATGCTAAGTAACTTCTTACTAACATAGCACACTTATTATTATTAATATTTATTATTATTATTATTATTATTATTATTATTATTATTATTATTAATTTTGGTTTTTCAGGACAGGGTTTCTCTGTGTAGCCTTGGCTATCCTAGACTTGTTTTGTAGACCTGGCTGACCTCAAACTCGCAGGCTTCTGCCTCCCAAATGCTGGGATTAAAGGCTTGTGCCACCACAACTGGGACTTGATATTATTTTTAAAACATTCATGTAAATGTGTGCATATATATATATATATATGTGTGTGTGTGTGTGTGTGTGTGTGTGTAGTTTATTTATTATGTAGACTATATTCTGCCTGCATGTATACCTATGTTCCAGAAGAGGGCACCAGGTTTCATTATAGATGGTTGCGAGCCACCATGTGATTGCTTGGAACTGAATTCTGGGATTTTTCTATGCAAAAGTCTTTTTTTTTTTCTTTCCAGAAAAGTCAGTTTCATCTGCATTGGGATAAAAGGAAACAACTGTCCCTTGTATCTTGGGGGGGAAAACCCATAAAGTCAAATTTGACAGAAAAGATGTAGTTACTCTGGTTCCATAGGGTCACTTCAAAATACCCAGAAACAAGCATCCCAGAGAGCTCCTGGGGCTGTCCCTTTTACAACCCATGGTCCTGAATGAGAATGAGAAGGGGCTCCTAATCTCTTCCTTCTCTCCATCCCTCAGCACCCCAAGGCTTTTCCTCTTTCTCATAAGCTTTTCTTTGGTCATCTTAGCTCTGGTGCTCCTTGTTAGACTAGATATATAGGACTCTGTGTGTGAATTAGAGCCTAGCGCTTGGTCTCCTAGCTGTTTTTCCTTTGACTGAGCACACTCAGCTCTCTTGTCCTCTTCAAAATCTGGGGCTGCATTCTTCCTGCTGGAGGAGGCATAGGGGCACCACTGCAAGGAGAGATGCAGACTCCTGGGCCTTATTTCATCTGAGGGCTGCATGCCTGCCTCCCTGCACTTCTTCAAGCCAGGGGATTGGACCTAGCTCGAGAGGGTGTGTGAGGACACAGACATGAAGTCCCGTTCCTGAAGAGGAGGGTGGTGACCTCAGTTCAAATCTCAGCCCCCTGAGTGGCAAACCAGTTCATGGAACAAACCTCGGCTTAATAATAATAATTATTTAATAATTATTAATAATTCTTAAAACACTGTAGATATCTAAGAGCAAAGGCCATAATTAAGGTTTGGAGGCACGACACACAAGAATTTGCCAATGACATGTGCTCTCACATTTTATTGTTCCCTGATCACTATGTGATTCATAGCTTTCCTCATTAAGGACCAACACACTCATGTATGACAACACCACCTTTTGACTAAGACATTTGAACTTAAAGTTTAGCTGAAATATAATTTGTTGCCAGAAAAAAACACAAATGTACATTAAGTCTCTAGTGGCACTCACACACACACACACACACACACACACACACACACACACACACACACAAACAGAGATTATTCCTTGAAATTCCAAAATTGCAAGCTTTGAAGAGTTTATGAGTGAAGAAATGTGACTTTTGGGTTAAAAAAAATTAAAAGTATATGGTGTAATCATATTTTATTTTGAAGAAATCACATTTATGAGCTCTTAAAATTCTCTGCGATCTCAATTCAAACAGAAAAGTAAAGAGGAGGGAAATTCATCGTAAGTAAAATTAATGGAGGCCGAGTGTGCAGAAAGTTATGAGAAGACAAGTTCATCTGAATAATTAATAGGATATACTCTGTAAAATATAATTTAATTGGGGTAAGTTATTAAGATCATCTATTAACACGTATTTTATCAAGATTTTGTACCTTAAAGTACTTAAAAATAGATTGAATTCCATGGAATATTTTTTTATAAAAAAAAGCATTCCACCAAGCATATTCTTTTTAAAAAGCTATTTGGAGGTTGTAATTATACTACTTAAATTTAGGTATGTATTTGAGAAATATTCAATTCTGTAAGGATTGGCAAGCTACATTTTTTCCCTCTACATTTTCCCATTGTTTGAGTTGTTAGTAAAACCATTATGTTAATGTAATATTGGCAGGAAGATTGCCTAACTTACCTAATGTGACAATCCTTTATACAAAAGGACACATCTTATATTTAATCCAGAGAATACAAATATGGTAAGTCCATGTTTATTCTGAAAGAACTTCTCTCTTATTAACTCATTTCATGAATGTTCACCAGTTGATGTGGTTGATATTATGAAAATATAGACAGAAGAAGAAACATGTTGATTTTCATATAAGATGTTTTCTCCAACACTCTCAGTCCTGTTGAAACATTTTGATATATAAGATATGAAAGGTTAGTGTGAAAAGAAATGCTATTATCATATATACATTGATCATCTACATTGATGTATAAAATTAATCTCATACATTAAAAAATTCTCTTTTTAAGTTTTTTCCCAGACAGAGTTTTTCTGTTTAATAGGTCTGGCTGTCTTAGACTAACTTTGTAGACCACGCTGGCCTCAGACTCACAGAGATTCACCTACCTCTGCCTCCTGAATGCTAGAATTAAAGGCTTGTGCCACCATGCCGATCAGAAAACAATTCCTTTTTAATGTCTTTTTTATTATAATTTATTCAGAATACATCCTGACTGATTGTTATTCCCTTCCTTGTACCTTCCTTTTCTCACCCAGAGGCAGTTCCTGCTCTCCCCACAACCATGGAGAAGGTGCTGTAAATTGACTAGGTCAAAAAAAAACTCTTAATACAAATATTTGTAAATATTGTATTTCAGAACTGTAAGCGGCCATAAATCTATCAATAGTAAAAAATTCATAAGAGAAATTTGGTTGCTGTTAGTCTGAGGCCAAACTGGTCGACAAAGTGAGAGTAAAGAAGAGTCAAATGCACACAGGTAAACCCTGTATCATAAAAAGGAGGGTGAAGGGAGAAAGAAAGGAAGGAAAAATGAAGCATCTAGACACGTCCTTAACCATGTTCTTTTTATGTCTAAACCTTGAACAATATGCAATAATATAAATGATTGAATTAGTCTTGAGGTACACTGGTTGAAATAAGATTTTAAAATGCTGAATATTTTATATATTCCTGAGTATATATCTTTCTTAAAAACAAAACAAGCAAACAAACCAGACACCAAAAAAAATCTAGATCTGGAAATATGTGATTGCCGTGTAAAAGTTGCTCGATGTCAAGTGTCAATCTGTGTGCCTGTTGAACAACAATATAAAGGGACCTTATAATAGTGGGAATGTTCTACTCTTCACTGTATAAAGATTCACATCTTCATCATTTGGTTGTATGTGATTAACCCTCATGAGCTAATCTGCTGTAAGATTAATATCAATTGTGGCAGGGATGGTAGGTCGTGGTACATTTTTAAGTGTTATATTTAATTTGTATCGAATGAACAAAGAGAAAATGAACATAAGTAAATATTTTTGAGTATATAAACATTAACTGGTACATTCATAACGCAATGTGGTGTCTTTTGTCAGGTAGCGACATATTTGAAACAAGGTTGTAAGATATAATTATGAATTACGTGATACAGAGAAGAGATTCTGTTGTGATTTCCGAGGGAAACCCAGGCCTTCCTGCCAGCCATGTGCAACTTGGCTTGCGGCACCGCAATCCCTCACCCACTGGAGCTCCTCCTCCGCCCATGGGCCTCTCCAGAGCCCAAAGATCCTGCCTTTCTGCATGGGTGGCAACCTAAGCCTGCATCCCCAAAGGCCTCCCACCTTCCAGTCTCAGTGACCCCAGGGACCCAGAAGCCTCTGCCTAAGTGAGCCATTTGGACCCTGCGCAGCCCCTGTACTGCTGCTCCCCCAGCAGGTAGGTGGTTCCGGTCCTCCGTGGTCCTCTCCTTGGCTTCTGCTCCTTGGCTTCCACTTCCGCAGAGCCATGACCCTCTGGAAAGAAGTCCCCTCCTGACTAGGCTGTTGCCCTCTCAGGCTCGGACACCTCGTTTTCCACTGCAGCTGGGGCTTGCCTGATCAATGCTCTTTCTCCCTCCAGGTACTTCGAGTACATGTTTCTCAGCAGCCAGAACCGCTGGTGTTTGGGATTCGGGGAGGGAGACTGGGTTTCACTGCATTGTTGTGCATAGCGTGATCTCTTTGTAAACCTGGCTGTCCTCAAACTCACAGAAATGTCTGCCTCTTCTGTGCTGGGAATAAAGGCTACAACACCAGGCTGTTTTTTTGTTTGATTTTGAGAGAAAACCTCACATGATCAAGGCTGACCATGAGCTCCTGATCCTCCTATTCACATCCCAAGTACTGGGATACAGAGGCACACCACCATATTTACTCCCACCCTTTAAACTTATTTTCTGTTCTAGTGATTAAGTTTACCTCTGTGTTACTCAGCTTTCCAGTACCACAGCGTAATAATGGATATAATAAGCTTTATACACAAAAGACTCATTTTGGCTTATAATTTTTCAGGTTTCAGATACACCGTGCTAGGAGCATGTAGTAATGCGAAAGCTCGGCATTCATGGTCAGGAAGGAATAGAGATAGAAGGACCTCGGCCTCAAATTCCCTTCCAGCGTCACACCCAGCTGCCTTAACTCATTTCTAAGCCACACAGACATGGACAGACATAGGTGTGCGCGCGCGCACACACACTCACACATACACACACACACACACAGAGGCACACAGGCTACTCAGTTTCTCTGGGCTGTGATCAGGACATCAGAGACAGAGAGCCTTCCTTCCACAGGTCCATTTTATTTATTGATTCCCTTCCCTGCCCTCCTCTACTTCCCTTCATACCCTTCTATACTGCTTCGAGTCCTCTTGTGCTTTCCTTCTGTTTCTTATTCAAAGTGCTCTCTCCCCCTTTATTCCTTCTCTCTCTCTCTCTCTCTCTCTCTCTCTCTCTCTCTCTCTCTCTCTGTGTGTGTGTGTGTGTGTGTGTGTGTGTGTGTGTCTCTCTCTCTCACTCTTTCTCTCTCTCAGCTGTGCTCAGGTGGATCTCAGGAACCTGATCTGTCAGGAAAAGTGTGATATCCCAGAACCCTTCAAGAGGTCTGTAAGGCACAATCATGGTCATATGCAACCTTGCTGTGTGCACCTAGTGGGTAGGAGCCCAAGGCAGTGTTGTATTCTGGGGTAATCTCAAGAGAAGCAGCCAGAGGAGGGTGTGTTCTGAAGGGTTCCCCAAAAAGACCAGGCAGTCAGCTTACCATCCAGGCCAGCTACACTTTGAAGCCTCTTCACTGTGATGCTCAGCATCCCTGTGGGCAACAAACTTCTGGATTCTCCTTACTGACTACCTCTCCTGGCCTAATAGGGAGAAGAAGTTCACAGGTCGGCAAGGCCCCCTACCCTGTCCTGCCCTGCCCTGTCCAGGGATCACATGTGGAAAAATAGAGAAGTCACGGGTGCCACAATGTGTGCCCTAGAAGACTGCAGGATGTGTGTTCCTGTGTGTGTGTGTGTGTGTGTGTGTGTGTGTGTGTGTGTGTGTGTGTCCTGGATGGGAAGCTAGGATGTGAGAGGCCAGAGGCAAGTCCATAGACGACCCAGTGTGTAGCAATTATTATGGTTTTTACGTCAGAAGTGATCATCAGAAGGACAGGATTGCAAGTAGAGGAAGCCCTTTAGGGTTTCGCAACCCTGTCGCCAAAGCGCAAGGTCGCCAGCATTCCACGGTGGCTGGGTTGAGCTTGTGAAGGTCCATGAGACCAGTTGAGTGACATGGGATCAGTTGAGTGACAACCATGTGGAAGATGTCAGGAACCTTCCTTGGGGGTCACCTGCCAGCCTGGTACCTCTGAGAACTCAGAGCAGGCTCAATCCAGTTGGAACTCCCTTTGAAGCATCAGAGTGGATGCTTGCAGAAAGCTTCCAAGAGTGATATAGTTGGGAATCGATGGCAGTGACAGGGCTGTCTTGAGGATGCTGAGAGAGTGGTCTTCTTCTAGGGACCATCCTGGAATATCTTGGCTGCGTGCAGCTGAGCCGTTGGAGACTCTCAGTGCTACTTTAAGGAAGGCTTCCTGCTGGAGAATGACAAGCATTTGCCCAGAGATCACATTCTATATTTTACTTGGTCCCACACAGACCTATGTACCCAGGATACTGTGGCTGAAACCGTGAAGATCACAGATGGAAAGGGAGAACTCAAGAGAAAAGAGAGAGGGGGACGAGGATCTGTAGATGATGTGTTTATGTCTTTTTGAAAGTTTTTGTATGTAGCCTATTGACTGGACCCATTTTCTCTAGGGAGAAATAGTTGTCTGTGCCCTAAAGAGAAAGGATGATAGTGCCTGATGTAGATATTTGGAGCATGGGACTTTTGTTAGTGGACTGGAGAGATGACCCAATGGCTAAGAAACTATGCTCTTCCAGGTGTCCTGAGTTTAATTTCACAGCAAACACTCAATGGCTCACAGTCATATATAATGGAATGCAGGCAGGTGCACATGGAAATAGGGGTTTCACACATAAAATAAGTAAAACCTTTAGGAAAAAATGGAGACGTGACAGAAGAACTCAGGAGTGGGAATGTGCTGGGGGCCTCCTGGTAGGACAAGTGAAGATTGCTCCTTCTGCCTCCTTTCTAGGTGCCCTTTGTTCCACTTGAATCTCCTGAGAGAGCTGCAAGCTGCATATGTGCTGAGCCCTGGACACAGGCAAGTAGGTGGGTGTCTTGGTAGGACACAGAAAGAACGATCCATGTCTGAGAACCACTTGGGGACTCTTGAGAAAGGAATGGAAGACTGTGACAGGTCCCGAGCATTGCAGAGTGGGTAGGGTGGTCTGGGGCTGTGGGAGGGGTGGAGGCCTGAGCAGAAGAGAGAGATTGTGACAGACTTCCTGACAGCTCAGAATGGTTGCCTGGTTACCTTGTTGCCTTGCGCTGCCCTAGTAGGTGGTTGGGTTGGGGGCTCAAGCCAGGGCCTGTTAGGCAAGTGAGCAGATTGGGATGGAACACTTCTTTGGACATGTCCTCGTTCTCACATCAGCGGCATGGTTGATCTGGCTCTGCATCAGGATGGGAGATGTCTGCGGCCTTCATGGGACATCTGCTGATGTTGATCCTCACCCCAGAGTCCAGGTGGCAATGTACAGGAAGGAACACACCTGGGTCCACAGGCATGAACACCTGGTAAACGGGAGCCCTCACCAGTGCGCACAAGCAGCCTGCCCTTTGCCTAGTATCCACACAGGAGCCTCTTACTGCCAGGTGAGAAGCCAGTGCTGGGCTCAGTGGCCCCTGAGGTAGGTGGTCCTCTGCTTCATGGCATCTGTCAAAGTTCCCCTGTGCTCTTAACCGGGAATCTTTGTTGTGCCCATGGTCACAGGTGTCAGCACACCCAGGAGAAGCTTGGCAACTACAGTGGTTACCAGAGTGGGTGGCGTTATGCACAGAGCTGCTAGGTCTTCCAGGGGGCATGGCTATACACTTGGTGTGTTTCTAAGGCTCCTCCCCTAGGGTCTAGATTGGACTGAGGGTTTCTGTTGAGTTCCCTGAGGGTAGCCTACAAGAACACATCCTCTCAACCATTCTCCAGCCCACAAGCCCTTCAGGGGCTGACGTGTGTCCTAAGTGGTGTGTGTGTGTGAGGGAGGTGCATTGTGTAACAGGAGTCCTCCTGACCTGTGCCTGCCTCCTCCTTCACATTTCCCCTCTTCACCCCATCCTACCTCATCCTCCCATATACCTACCTCTCAAAACCCCCATGGTCCCTCCATGGATACAAGCAGGCACCCAAGCTCATACTGCTTCCCTTTGGGAAATCCTGTAGCCTGCCCAGAAATGCATCTCAAGCCTGTCTAGGAATAAAGGCTTGATGGCCATGCTAGATTCTTGTAATAGCCTGTTGCTTTTTTTGACTCTTCAAGGTGTGAGGGAGTGTGCCCATCACCTTCTGTTCCTTCCATCTCCTGTGCACTGCTCTGATCAAGATGAATTATTTTAATGATCTCTGCTTCTTTTCCCCTGCATGTATGCAGGTGGCGGTATGGGTCCTGATAAGGAGGTGCACTGTTCTTGGATGGACAGGGAGGATGCATTTCTCCTGAGCTCTTCTTGGGCCAGGAGACACATAGGAAGAAACAGGGTCCTTGTAACCCACGGCCAATACCTAACGCAACAGGACTTGGATAGCAGGACTGTGCAAGCACAGCCTCCAGATCCTCTCTAGATGGCCCTTTGCCAGGGTGACTGGGCCTCTCTACACAGGACCTGCCGCAGGGGCCACATCTGGGTTTATATGGAAAACAGCTCCTTTCTGGCTGCCCTTGTTTGTGCACAAGGCCACTCTTACACCCCCATAGTTTTGGTTGTGGAGTCTCCTGTACTATCAGAGCTGGCTTAGCTCACTTCTAGGACACACACACACACACACACACACACATATACACACACACAAACAGGCATACACATAGGCACATAGGCATGCAAACGCGCGAGTACACACACACACACACAGACACACACACACACACACACACACACACACAGAGTCTACTCCGTTTCTCTGGACAGTGATTAGGATCTCAGAAACAGAAAGCCTTCCTGGCCAAATGTCCGTTTTCTTTACTGAACCCCTCCCCTGACCTCCTCAATCTCTCTTAGTACCCTCCTATTCAGTCCCCTCTCTCTATCTATCTTTCGATCTATCTATCTTGGAGCTGTGCTACAGGTGGAGCTGGGGGACCCTGACCTGTCCAGAAAGGAGTGATATCCCAGAACTCTACAAGGCATGGGAACAATATCAAGGTCATATGCAACCTTTCTGTGTGTACCTAGTAGGCCAGGACACAAGGCAGTGTTGTGATTTGTGGTGAATCTTAACAGAAGCATCCAGAAGAACTTGTGGACTGAAGGATGTTCTATAGATGCCAGGCAGTCTGCTTACCATCCAGGCCAGGTACACTAGGAAGCCTCTTCACTTCGATGCCCAGCATGCATACAGGCAACATGTTGGTGGCTTATGCTGACTGGCTAGCTCACCTAGCCTACTAGGGTTAAGAGGTTCAGGGCATGACAAGGCCCCTATCCTGTCCTTCCCTGCCCTGTCCATGGATCTCAAGTGGAAAAATAAAGAAGGCACTTGTGCCAGAGTCTGGGATATTATAAGCATAGGAGGTAGGTGTGTGTGTGTGTGTGTCTGTGTGTTTGTGTCTGTGTGTGTGTGTCTCTGTGTGTGTGTGTGTCTTTGTGTGGGTGTGTGTCTATGTGTTTGTTGATTCTCTGTGTGTCTCCTGGAAGGGAATCAAGGATGTGAGAGTCCAGAGGCTAGTCCATAGAGGACCCAGTGTGTAGCAATTATTATGGTGTTTAGGTCAGAGGTGATCGTCAGAAGGACAGGATGGCATGCAGAAAAGCACTTTAGGGCTTCATCATTGTGGCCCAAGCACAACGTCTGCAGTTTTCCAGGGTGGCTGGGTTGAGCTCGTGAAGTTCCATGAGACTTGGTGCTTGGGACCAGTTAAGTGACAACCATGTGGAAGCTGTCAGGACCCTTCCTTGGGGGTCCCCTGCCAGCCTGGCACCTCTGAGCATTCAGAGCAGTCCCAATCCCGATGGGACTCCCTTTGGAGCATCAGAGTGGATGCTCTCAGTAGGCGTCCAAGGATGAGAATTTGAAAACAATGGCAGGGCTGTCTCGAGGATGCTGGGAGAGTGGTCTTCTCCTAAGGGCCATCCTAGAAGGTCTTGGGTAAGTGCAGCTTGGCCCGTGGAGACACTCAGTGCTACTGGAAGGAAGGCTTCCTGTTGGAGAGTGACAAGCGTTTGCCCAGTGATCATACTCTGTATTTCACTTGTTCTCATGGGTGCTGCAGCTGAAATTGTGTGGATCACAGATGGAGAGAAAGAGGTGGACTGAGGAGGAGCTAGGGATAGATAGACAGACAGACAGACAGACAGACAGACAGACAGACAGACAGACAGACCGAGATAGGAACAGTGCTACTGGAAGGAAGGCTTCGTGTTGGAGCATGACAAG
>CAJRSG010007952.1:0-19629 GCA_907169655.1 Acomys percivali
ATATGGTAAGTCCATGTTTATTCTGAAAGAACTTCACACTTATTAACTCATTTCATGAGTGCTCACCAGTTGATGTTGTTGATATTATGAAAATATAGACAGAAGAAAAAACATGTTGATTTTCATATAAGATGTTTCCTCTAACACTCTCAGTCCTGTTGAAACATTTTAATATAGAAGAATTGAAAGGTTAGTGTTGAAAGAAATGCTATTATCATATATACATTGATCATCTACATTGGTGTATAGTTTAAAAATTAATCTCATACTTTAAAAAAATTCTCTTTTTAAGTTTTTCCCAGACAGAGTTTTTCTGTTTAATAGACCTGGCTTCTTAGACTCACTTTGTAGACCGGGCTGGCCTCAAACCCACAGAGATTCACCTACCTCTGTAGGTAGACAAGTAAAAGATTTGTAGACAAGTGAAGATTGCTCCTTCTGACTCCTTACTAGGTGCTTTTTGTTCCACTTGACTCTCTTGAGAGTGCTGCAAGCTCTACTTGTGCCTGGCCCTGGCCACAGGGAGGTAGGTGGGTATCCAAGGAGGATGCAAAAAGAAAGATCCATATCTTAGAACTACTCGGGTACTCTGGAGTAAGGAAAGAGAGTGAAGTATTCTGAGTGGTGCCCTGTGGTCTGGGGGTGTGGGTGGGGTGGAGTCCTAAGGAGAGGAGAGAGATTGTGACAGACTTTCTGGGAGCTCAGAATGGTTGCCTGGTTGCCTGGTTACCTGGTTGCCTGGTTGCCGGGTGGGACCTAGTAGGTGGTTAGGGTTTGGGATCCAAGACATGGCCTTGTGGTCAAGTGGGTAGATTGGGATGGAATGCTTCTTTTTTTGATATGTCTTTGTTCTTACATTAGGGGCTTGGTTGGCCTGGTTCTGCAGGAAGATTATAGATGTCTCCAGCCCCTCAGGGAAGGGTTGTTCCTCCCTCCAGACTCTAGATGTCAGGGTCCAAGGGTATGAAGGCGGGAAATACTGGAGCCCTCTCCAGAGGGCTCACAGCGCCCTACACTTTTCCCAGCATCCACCGGGGAGCCTCCTCCTGCCAGATGAGAAGCCAGTGCTGGGCTCAAGGACACCCTGAGGCAGTTGACCCTCTCCCTTGTGGTATCTGTCCTGAGCTCTCTGACACCACGACAACCATCACACTGTTAGTGCCCTATCAGACCTGGGTCAGCCTTGGAAGGCCTTGGGGGCAAGCCCCCTTGTCCTTGAAGCTGGATCGTGTCTTGTGTCCCAGGTGTCAGCACACCCAAGAGAAGCTTGGCATCTTTAGTGGTCACCAGAGTGGGTGGAGTTAGGCACAGGGCTCCTGGGTCTGCTTAGGGTCCTGGCTAATTTCCGCATTTTCCAGTTAAGGGTTTGTTTCTGAGGCTTCTTTCTTATGGTCTAGATTGGCTGAAGGGTTTCTGTAGAGTTCCATGAGGGTAGCCTACAGGCATAGGGCGCTCTCTTCTACTCAGCGAGCAAGCCCTTCAGGGCTGCCAGGTACCCGTAGTGGAGTCCACTCAGTGCAGCGTCTCCCAGGAATCCTTGTGTGACCTGTGCCCACTTCCCCCCTCGCATCTCCACTCTGCATCCCCTTCAACCTCATCCTTCATCCTCTTTATCCCCCTACCCCCACTTCTCATAACACTGCCCAAGTTCCCTCCACACCTACACCCAGGCATCCTGCTCACAACCCAGCATAACCCCTTAGGGAATCCTTTCACCCTGCACAGACACCCAACTCAGGCTTTCCTGGCCTAAAGGCTTGTTGGACATCTTAGAGTCTAGGGCCTGCCAGCAGATGTTTTTCTGCTTTGAGAAGGGCAGAGTGAGTGTGGCCATCACCCTCCATGGTTGGCATCACCCTCCACATTTGGCATCACCATCAAGCAGAATTGTTTTGGTGATCACTGCTGCAGTTCCCCTGCTTGTCTGTGCATGGAGACAGCAGTCCATAGAGGGAGGTGCTCTTCTCCTGGCAAGACAGGTAGGACGTGGGTCTCCTGGGCCCTTTTTACGCCAGAAGACCTGAGAGAAGAATCAGGGTCCTGGTGACCCATAGCCAAAACTGAATGCTCATGGCTTGGCTAGCAGGACCCTGCAAACACAGCTTCCCAGGTCTCTCTAGGCAGCCATGTTGGCCAGGGAGACTGGACGTCTCTACATAGGACGTGCATCAAGGGCTGCATCTGGGTTTATGTATGGAAAACAGGTCTTGTCTGCCTGCGCTTGTTTGTGCCCAAGGCTACCCTTGCACCGCCATACTTTGATTAAGTAGTCCCCGCAGTACCCACAGCTGCCTTAGCTCATTTCTAAGCCACAAAGGCATGGACAGACATATGTGTGCGCGCCCACACATCCACACACACAGAGGCACACAGGCTACTCAATGTCTCTGGGCTGTGATCAGGACATCAGGGACAGAGAGCCTTCCTTCCACATGTCCTTTTTATTTATTGATGCCCTTCCATGCCCTCCTCTACTTCCCTTCATACCCTTCTATACTGCCTCGAGTTCTCTTGGGCTTTCCTTCTGTTTCTTATTCAAAGTGCACTCTTCCCCTTTATTCCCTCTCTCTCTCTCTCTCTCTCTCTCTCTCTCTCTCTCTCTCTCTCTTTCTCTCTCTCTCTGTCTCTCTGTCTCTGTCTCTGTTTCTGTCTCTGGCTCTCTCTCTCTGTCTCTCTCTGTCTCTGTCTCTCTCTCTCTCTCTCTCTCTCTCTCTCTCTCTCTCTCTCTCTCTCTCTCAGCAGTGCTCAACCTGTATCTCAGGAACCTGATCTGTCAGGAAAACTGTGATCTCCCAGAACCCTTCAAGAGGTCTGCAAGGAAGTGTTGTACTCTGGGGTGAATCTCAAGAGAAGCAGCCAGAGGAGGGTGTGCTCTGAAGGATTCCCTAAAGAGACCAGGCAGTCAGCTTACCATCCAGGCCAGCTACACTTTGAAGCCTCTTCACTGTGATGCTCAGCATCCCTGTGGGCAACAAACTTCTAGATTCTCCTGACTGACTAGCTCACCTGGCCTAAAGGGAGAATAAGTTCACTGGTCGGCAAGGCCCCCTACCCTGTCCTGCCCTGCCCAGTCCAGAGATCACATGTGGAAAAATAAAGAAGTCACGGGTGCCACAATGTGTGGCCTAGAAGATTGCAGGATGTGTGTTTGTGTGTGTGTGTGTGTGTGTGTGTGTGTGTGTGTGTGTGTGTGCGCTGAATTGGAAGCTAGGATGTGAGAGGCCAGAGGCAAGTCCATAGAGGACCCAGTGTGTAGCAATTATTATGGATTTTCGGTCAGAGGTGATCATCAGAAAGACAGGTTGGAATGTAGAGCAAGCCCTTTAGGGCTTCATAACCCTTTGGCCCAAGCGCAAGGTCTGCAGTTTTCCAGGGTGGCTGGGTTGAGCTTGTGAAGGTCCATGAGACCAGTTGAGTGACATGGGACCAGTTGAGTGACAACCATGTGGAAGGTTGCACAAACCTTCCTTGGGGGTCACCTGCCAGCCTGGCACATCTGAGAACTCAGAGCAGGCTCAATCCAGTTGGAACTCCCTTTGAAGCATCAGAGTGGATGCTTGCAGAAGGCTTCCAAGAGTGAGATAGTTGGGAATCGATGTCCATGGCAGGGCTGTCTTGAGGATGCTGAGAGAGTGGTCTTCTTCGAGGGGCCATCCTGGAATATCTTGGTTGCGGGCAGCTGAGCCCTTGGAGACTCTCAGTGCTACTGGAAGGAAGGCTTCCTGCTGGAGAGTGACAAGCATTTGCCCAGTGATCACATTCTATATTTGACTTGGTCCCACACAGACCTATGTACCCCAGATACTGTGGCTGAAACCGTGTAGATCACAGATGGAAAGGGAGAACTCAAGAGAAAAGGAGCTACTAAGAGAGAGGGGGGACGAGGATCTGTAGATGATGTGTGTATGTCTTTTTGAATGTTTTTGTATGTAGCGTATTGACTGGACCCATTTTCTCTAGGGAGAAATAGTTGTCTGTGCCGTAAAGAGAAATGATGATAGTGCCTGATGTAGTTATTTGGAGCCTGGGACTTTTGTTAGCGGGCTGGAGAGATGACCCAGTGGCTAAGAAACTCTGCTCTTCCAGATGTCCTGAGTTTAATTTCACAGCAAACACTCAATGGCTCACAGTCATATATAATGGAATGCAGTCAGGTGCACATGGAAATAGGGGTTTCACACATAAAATAAGTAAAACCTCTAGGAAAAAAATGGAGACATGACAGAAGAACTCAGGAGTGGGAATGTGCTGTGGGCCTCCTGGTGGGACAAGTGAAGATTGCTCCTTCTGCCTCCTTTCTAGGTGCCCTTTGGTCCACTTGAATCTCCTGAGAGAGCTGCAAGTTGCATCTGTGCTGAGCCCTGGCCAATTCAAGTATCTGGGTGTCTTGGGAGGACACAGAAAGAAAGATCCATGTCTGACAACCACTTGGGGACTCTGGAGAAAGGAATGGAAGAGTGTGACATGTCCTGAGCAGTGCAGAGTGGGTAGGGTGGTCTGGGGCTGTGGGAGGGGTGGAGGCCTGAGCAGAAGAGAGAGATTGTGACAGACTTCCTGACAGCTCAGAATGGTTGCCTGGTTACCTTGTTGCCTTGCGCTGCCTAGTAGGTGGTTGGGTTGGGGGCTCAAGCCAGGGCCTGTTATGCAAGTGAGCAGATTGGGATGGAACACTTCTTCTTTTGACATGTCCTTGTTCTCACATCAGCGGCATGGTTGATCTGGCTCTGCATCAGGACCGGAGATGTCTGCGCCCTTCACGGGGCATCTGCTCATGTTGATCCTCCCCCCAGAGTCCAGGTGGCAGTGTACAGGAAGGAACACACCTGGGTCCACAGGCATGAACACCTGGGAAACGGGAGCCCTCACCAGTGCGCACAAGGCAGCTTGCCCTTTTTCTAGTATCTACCAGGGAGCCTCCTACTGCCAGGTGAGAAGCCAGTGCTGGGCTCAGTGGCCCCTGAGGCAGGTGGTCCTCTGCTTCATGGCATCTGTCAAAGTTCCCCTGTGCCCTTCACCGGGAATCTTTGTGGTGCCCATGGTCACAGGTGTCAGCATACCCAGGAGAGGCCTGGCAACTATAGTGGTTACCAGAGTGGGTGGCATTATGCACAGAGCTGCTTGGTCTTCCAGGGGGCATGGCTATACTCTTGGTGTGTTTCTAAGGCTCCTCCCCTAGGATCTAGATTGGACTGAGGGTTTCTGTTGAGTTCCCTGAGGGTAGCCTACAGGAACACGTCCTCTCAACCATGCTCCAGCCCACAAGCCCTTCAGGGGCTGCCATGTGTCCTAAGAGGTGTGTGTGTCAGGGAGGTGCATTGTGTCCCAGGAGTCCTCCTGAACTGTGCCTGCCTCCTCCTTCACATCTCCCCTCTTCACCCCATCTGACCTCATCCTCCCATATACACATCTCTCATCTCAAAATCCCCGTGGTCCCACCATGGATACAAGCAGGCACCCAAGCTCATACCCGCTTCCCTTTGGGAAATCCTGCAGCCTGTCCAGAAATGCATCTCAGGCCTCTCTAGGAATAAAGGCTTGATGGCCATGCTAGAGTCTTGTAACAGCCTGTTGCTTTTTTTGGCTCTGCAAGGTCTGAGGGAGTGTGCCCATCACCCACTGTTCCTTCCATCTCCTGTGCACTGCTTCGATCAAGATGAATTATTTTAATGATCTCTGCTTCAGTTCCCCTGCATGTCTGCAGGTGGCAGTATGGGTTCTGATAAGGAGGTGCACTGTTCTTGGATGGACAGTGAAGATGCAGTTCTCCTGAGCTCTTCCTGTGAAAGGAGACATATAGGAAGAAGCAGGGTCCTTGTAACCCAGGGACAATACTGAACGCCACAGACTTGACTAGCAGGACTGTGCAAGCACAGCCTCCAGATCCTCTCTAGATGGCCATGTTGGCCTGGGTGACTGGACCTCTCTACACAGGACCTGCAGCAGGGGCTGCATACGTGTTTATGTGGAAAACAGCTCCTGTCTGGCTGCCCTTGTTTGTGTACAAGGCCACACTTGCCCCCCCTTAGTTTAGGTATTGGAGTCTCCAGTACATCCAGAGCTGGCTTAGCTCACTTCTATGACACACACACACATACACACACACACACACACACACACACACACACACACACAGGCATGCACATAGGCACATAGGCATGCACACGCACTCGCACGCGCACACACACACACACACACACACACACACACACAGGCCACTCAGTTTCTCTGGACACTGATCATGATCTCAGAAACAGAAAGCCTTCCTGGCCAAATGTCTGCTTTATTTACTGACCCCCTCCCCTGCCCTCCTCAATCTTTCTTAGTACCCTCCTATTCAGTCCCCCCTCTCTATCTATCTATCGATCTATCTATCTTGGAGCTGTGCTACAGATGGAGCTGGGGGACCCTGATCTGTCCAGAAAGGAGTGATATCCCAGAACCCTACAAGGCATGGGAACAATATAAAGGTCATATGCAACCTTGCTGTGTGTACCCAGTAGGCCAGGACCCAAGGCAGTGTTGTGATTTGTGGTGAATCTTAACAAAAGCAGCCAGAAGAACTTGCGGAATGAAGGATGTTCTATGGATGCCAGGCAGTCAGCTTACCATCCAGGCCAGGTACACTATGAAGCGTCTTCACTTCGATGCCCAGCGTCCATACAGGCAACATGTTGGTGGCTTCTGCTGACTGGCTAGCTCACCTGGCCTACTAGGGATAAGAGGTTCAGGGCATGACAAGGCCCCTATCTTGTCCTTCCCTTCACACTCCAGGGATCTCAAGTGGAAAAATAAAGAAGGCACTGGTGCCAGAGTCTGGGATCTTATAAGCCTGGGAGGTGTGTGTGTGTGTGTGTGTGTGTGTGTGTGTGTGTGTGTCTGTGTGCGTGTGTTTATGTGTCTGTGTGTGGGTATGTGTCTATGTGTGTGTTGATTCTCTGTGTGTCTTCTGGAAGGGAATCAAGCATGTGAGAGTCCAGAGGCAAGTCCATAGAGGACTCAGTGTCTAGCAATTATTATGGTGTTTAGGTCAGAAGTGATCGTCAGAAGGACGGGATGACATGTAGAGGAAGCACTTTAGGGCTTCACCTCTGTGGCCCAAGCACAAGGTCTACAGTTTTCCAGGGTGGCTGGATTGAGCTCGTGAAGTTCCATGAGACTTGGTGTTTGGGACCAGTTAAGTGACAACCACGTAGAAGGTGACAGGACCCTTCCTTGGGGGTTCCCTGCCAGCCTGGCACCTCTGAGCATTCAGAGCAGTCCCAATCCCAATGGAACTCCCTTTGGTGCAACAGAGTGGATGCTCTCAGTAGGCGTCCAAAAATGAGAACTAGGAAACAATGGCAATGGCAGGGCTGTCTCGAGGATGCTGGGAGAGTGGTCTTCTCCTAGGGGCCATCCTAGAATGTCTTGGCTAAGTGCAGCAAGTGCAGCTGGGCCCCTGGAGACACTCAGTGCTACTGGAAGGAAGGCTTACTGTTGGAGAGAGACAAGCATTTGCCCAGTGATCATATTCTGTATTTCACTTGGTCTCCTGGGTACTGCAGCTGAAATTGTGTGGATCACAGATGGAGAGAAAGAGGTGGAGTGAGGAAGAGCTAGAGATAGATAGACAGACAGACAGACAGACAGACAGACAGACAGACAGTCCGAGATAGAAATAGATACAGGCAGAGAAATAGGAAGAGAGAGACAGGGAGTGACAGAGAAAGGGAAAACGAGTGTCTGTAGATGATCTGTGTTTGTATTTGTAGGTGTTTTTGTTTGCAGCCTATAGACCAGACCCATCTTCTCTAGGGAGAAATAATTTTCTGTGCTATGGGTCTGGGCCCTAGAGAGAAAGGACTATAGGGCCTGGTCTAGTTTTTTTGTGAGGAGTCTGAGACTTTTGTTTGTAGTGGACTGAGAGATGGTTCAGTGGCTAAGAGCACCGTCTGCTCTTTCAGAGGTCCTCAGTTCAATTGCCGGCAAACGCTTGGGGGCTGATAGTCCTCTATACTGGAATCTTATGTCCTCTCCCCACAAGCTCATGCACACATAGATAGGGCATTCACAGGTAAAAGGAGTAAAGTCTTTTGGAAAAAAAGGTAGAGGTAGTCTCCATGTCCTTCCCTCTCATCTCATCTCCTGTACCTTACTAACCATCCTACCCTTCTTCTCAGAAAAGGGGAGGCCTCACATGGACATCACCAACCATGACATCGCAAGTTGCATCATAATAGGCTCATCTTCTCCTAAGGGTAGATAAGGCAGCCGTGTTAGGTGATAGGGATCTAAAGGCAGGCAATATAATCTCCATTCTCTGCTTTTGTTGTCAAGAGAATATTTAGATTCAAATTTATGAGAGTTTAATACTACAATTGAACTCTAATTACCTGTTGGTACTGCTTATTTGAAGTGAACTTCACTACTTTCTTATTGGTCTATGACATCATGAATCTTTTGGTTCTAAAAACAACCTTTGAATGGATCTACCATGTGCTGTGGTTGAAATAAAACATCTTCAACACTATTGTAGGTAGACGTCCTCGTCTTTGTAATCTTTCTTTAGAAATGTTTCTGTGCATCATTAAAATTTAGCAAACCATCTCACCATAGTGATTTCAAATCTATGATAGGCTACAAATGGTCACATCTATAAAACAATAATCTACTAAAATAATAATATTAACCCATACTTGTTTGAAATTCAAACCTTGTATTTCAGACAAAGGAGATTATAATAGAAAAAACTTCGTATAGTACAATTCATAGGCTCCATTTTTCTTCATATTTTCCAACTCTGGACTTTTTGATCTGATTTAATAGTGAGAAGTTATTCTAGTTTATCATTGGTCTTTACTGAGTGGATTATAATCATCCTTAGAGTGTTGAAGCAGTTTGATAGCAAGCAGGTTTGCCCATGGAACGTATTTTGTAATTGACAATCATGATGCTAGGTCTGAACATGAGGGAAAATCATCAAGATTTAGTCATCTATTTGAGGAGAATAACAAGACATTGTTAGCATATCTGATTACATCCCACTTTGCAAAATCTGAAAGTATGTCTAGAGAATAATTCTAAATTAGAATAAAATGTAGGAAATCTGTCCAGCTGTTATATGATAAAATAATGAATATTTATTTTCCACCTAGTCCAGTTTATTAATATATCATTGTATTTAACACTATGATTTTAGTGATATTAAATAGTCATGTAGTAATATATGCTCATAGTAGGAACAGAGGCAAGGAGGATGTAGCTATCAAAGTTTTTTCTCTACTCCATTATAAAAGACATAAATATAAGTTAGCATGGTTGACCTTAATCTATTTTGATATATCTGTATATAACTTCACCAATTTTATCATATCAATATTCACACAGTATGAGTTGCATGTATGATATAGTAATGTCACATCATATTCCAACACTGATTTCTTGATGTATGTCTTCAAAAATATCAGACTAAGAGGATAAGGAATGATCCACACTGATAATTCACAATCATGCAAAGAGAGGAACTGCTTAAAAGTGTCATTATTACAAACTCTCTCCAGGTAGTGCACTGCTCTGAGTCTGTAGAGGCAGAAAGAATCGAGAAAAAGACAGCAACTCTCATACCTACTGCAGCCTGTTGCATTTATGCTTCTTGGAAGCCCTGAGATGAACCATCCATATGCTGGCCCAGGTATTGACGTTAATGGTATGGATGGTGCTAATTTATATTCCTGTTTAACTTATAAGAAAATATGAGTGTCTGAGAATATGAACTCACCTTACTCATTAGATTTCATAAATTTCTGTTTTTACATGCTTGTAGTGTTTCAATGTTATTTTTAATTAGGAAATTATACATTTTCCATGATATGTTCAATTTCTTTTACTCATTAGTATATTAGCTCATTTATATGACTTACATAGAATACTTGTCAAATAAAAGTTCACTGTCATAGGTGATTTCAGTTATGAGTTTTAATATCTGCAGCCAGAAGTGTGAAAGGACTATACTCTTCTGTTTATCAACCCTATAATCTCTTGGGTCTAATTTATTATGTATTGCCATCTTAGGAGTTATTTCACACAATGTGACTTCTGTCTTGGCAGTAAGTGCCAATAATTTGCAGAAATTTTCTAGTGAGCAGACACAGAATATATGTTGTTGGTTCAAAACTTAGCATCCATCTACAACTCCCAAGAAGATTAAAAAGTAGAATTAGTGATGAAAAGAAAGCAAAAAATATGTAGTACTGAGCATTTGTACTGTGGCAAAAGGGCCATTTCTTCATCATAAGATAGCCAGAGTTGAAAGAGTAAGTCAAAGGTACTTTTAAGAAATTATCTCCTCACTGTGCTCTATTCTTATTAAAAACCCCTGTCAGCTGCCTTCCACAAGACTCCATATGAGAAATTACAATCTTAAGCAGTTATGACCAGAGAAACTTCTCTCAACTTGACACTGCGGAATCCTTGGGATTGAGAGTTGTACAAGATTCACACTTTAATGCAATGAAACACAGGTCTAGTGGGACCAGCACGACCACAAATCTCACTGAAAATACATAGTGAAAATTAATGCTTCATTCATATAGCATTAGAAGCATACTGCACTATTGGATTTGGCTTCATGAAAATAAGGTCTGTTACATAGGAGGAAATGAATGGGACCATAGGCAGTTTCCCTCATTTTCATACTTTTCATATGCAAACTTCTGGTCCCCTACTTTTTCACACTCGTATTTAGCATGAGAATAACTGGTACTGTAATATTGTTTTCAGTGTACACTTGGTCAAAATTTAACTACTCCATAAAGACTTGCACATCCATATCATAGTCACTAGTCCTAAAATCCCTATAGCATTCAAAGCCAGAAGGAATCCAGATCTTGTGCTAGTATAATCAGACTTGCCTAATTCAAGCCCTGATAATAAAACCATAGAAGCACACTGTGTGCATCAGCAACATAATTTTGTGTCAGGGTAGTGTTTTCCACGGAAAATTTAGTTGGTCTTAAACAAGGTATACCTCTGGCCCTGTGTTGTGCCAACCACACAACTTAGCTACCTAGCATAAGCCTACGGAGTTGTAATTCACTACCTTTGTCAATTTTAACAAGAGGATGTTCTAAAACCTACAGATTGTTCAGTGGTCTGATGGTTGAAGTTTGTATAGGATTCTCATTTCCAGTGTCCTGGGATACAGCTCTTGTGGAATTGGAAGCATATCAATGCTCAGTTACTGTACATGTATAAAGATGAATAGAACTACACATTTAGCAAGAAGAGAGGCCAAATACACAGATTATAAAAAGAGGCAGTTCCTCAGTCCTGTCACTATGCAGTTGTAAAATCCTAACATGAAAATTGTTGAAGGAACTCCTGCTGACATCTCTAATTCAAGCTCAAGACTGACCCACAATTCAATCAGTCTTCCTTCCTGATACTGATGCTCATGGTCTCACATAATTTAGGAGACAGATGTATGAAGTAGAACAGCTTCCAGAGTCCAATAAGAAACCTGCTTCACCAACAAATGCCTACTCTAATCAAGGGCTTAAAACTTTGTTGAAAATTGGTACCTAGTGGAAAATCCATCCTGTTGAAGCTCCATCTGAGAACTTGAGTTTCTCAAAGTAATGTTAAAATTATCAGGGGCAAAGAAATCCTCCATGAAACATTAAACAGTTTACCTATAGCCTCAGCTTGTTTCATCAACTACCATATCGTGGGAGGTAGTTCCAGAGTCAGGCTACCTTCTGAGGCATTGATTATGGCTTACAAATCAACATTTCATCATCTATGACTATGTTTTAGGAGAAATTTTTATCTGAACTTGGGTTGAACAAATATCTCATATGATCTTAGGTCATTTGTGTTTGAATTATCTTACAGTATATGAACTATTTGTACACACATAGGAATATTAATTCACCTGTTTTAATCACATTTATACCTTGATATGTTGGAAGTTAAATATAAAACTTACAAAATTTAGTGAATTCTATTATTTAAATAAATACAGCTTGTTAATTTATAATAATGATGAATACCCATTAATGAATCCATTCATAAAATACTGCACATATTTAAATAACCTATACCATAATATTTCAGTAGGTTTTTGTATAGACATTAAGATAACATTTTAGAGGTAATTTTTCGTTTACATTTTATCAATGGAATCCCCAGAGTAAACATCCATTGTGTCTCAATTACATAGAATCACACTTAGCATTGTTAAGGGGCAGGTATATTATGTATAACTAGGGAGGAGTCATATTTGCCTCATCTTGGTAGCTACAGATTCTTTATGGGAGCAACATTTTAGACCAAATTCCCATAAAGGATAATGAGATGATGGAAAATATTTCACATACTCTATTACCATAAACATTTTGACCAGAGAAAGATTTGTCCTCTTAAAGCCTTAATCCCATCTTCCCACAATGGATCCAAATGGCAATGCCTTTTCCCACAAAACACATACACTCAGGTCTTACTGTACTCCGTGTTTCCTCTGCTCCTCAGATATTCTCTTCCTAATGATTGTCTTGTAATTTTTCGATAGGGATCAAATTTGGGGTTTTTTTTTGTGAGATATTTTTGAAGGCATTATGAACTGTGGAATTAATGATATGAACAACAACATCACAGCATGTAGTGAATATTAATAACAGCAATGCAGAATTAATAGAACAGAGGTGTAATATATTTATTAATAATCATGACAAATAAGGGATTAGCTTCAGATTTAAAAGTATCTATAATTTATAATCCATGAAATGCAGAAAGCCTACCAACAAAATACACTTCATATAGAATATATCTTAAACTTTCCAGTATTCTACCACAATAAACAATGTAGAACATTATGCAACAGGCTTGTCTTAGCATAGATATTAGTACTATTATCCTGGATTAAGTCCTTATATTTTAAAACATTATTTCTTTATTTAGTTTTTACATGAATTCTTTAGCACAACTAATCAATGGCATCAGATTAAAATAGCATGAAACAGTCTTTGTAATTTTATTTTCCAAATAATTATGTAATAAAAATATAGGGAGTATGTTGTGGTAAAACTTTTCCAACTCCTACCAAGTTTTAGGATTCCTGGTATAGGTTCTCTGAGAATAGCTATGATTTCAATATTGTTTAAATACTTACAAGCATTTTTCTCACTTAAAAACCATTTTTCTCAAATGAACTCTGGGATAGTAATTCCCTATCAAGTTAGACTCTTATAGGAAATGTCTATGTGCTCTAATGTTTTAGCTTGTCCTAAAGTAGTGTGCATCCAGTTTGCATGATCTGATGTCTTTGAAGATATGATTTCTGGGTAAAGGACATTGCATTCTTTACATTAATAAGGTATGACTTGGTATGTATTCTGTGGTGGGCTTGAAGAGTTTAGCACTCCCAAAAGTATTTCCTATATTAAACTTATAAGGTTGCTTTCTAGTATGGATTCTTTGAAGAAGTTGGAGAGTTGAAGACAAGGTAAAACACTTGCCACAGTCTTTGTATTTGTAATTTTTATTTCCAGTGAGGTTTCTGTAGTGAATTTGATGACTTGAGGAGTTGGTAAAGGGTTTCTCACACTCTTTATATCTGTAAAGTTTTTCTCAGGCATGCATTCTTTGATGAACTTGGAAAGGTGAGGATGAAGTAAAGAATTTCTAGATTCACTATATTGTAAGGTTTGCCCCAGTATGAATTCAGTGGTGAGCTTGAAATGATGAGTACTATGTAAATGATTTACCACTCTTATTATATTTATATGATTTGTCTCAGCTATGGGTTCTTTGATGACTTTGGAGAGATGAATATTGCATAAAGGATTTCCCACACTCATTACAACTGTAAGGTTTTTCTCGAGTATGGATACTTTGATGAACTTTAAGATTTGAGGACATTGTAAATTATTTCTCACAGTTATTACATTTATATGGTTTGTCTCACATGTGAATTATTTCATGAATTTGGAGATTTGAGTACTGGGCAAATAATTTCCCACACTCATTACATTCATAAGGTTTAGCTCCAGTATGGATTCTTTGATGACGTTGGAGAGTTGAAGACTGAGTAAAGGATTTTCCACACTCATTACATTTGTAAGGTTTATCTCCAGTATGGATTCTTTGATGACTTTGGAGAGTTGAAGAGAGAGTAAAGGTTTTCCCACACTCATTACATTTGTAAGGTTTATGTCCAATATGGATTCTTTGATGACGTTGGAGAGTTGAAGACTGAGTAAAGGATTTCCCACACTCATTACATTTGCAAAGTTTATCTCCAGTATGGATTCTTTGATGACATTGGAGAGTTGAAGAGAGAGTAAAGGATTTCCCACACTCTTTACATTTGTAAGGTTTATGTCCAGTATGGATTCTTTGATGAACTTGGAGAGTTGAAGAGCAAGTAAAGGATTTCCCACACTCATTACATTTGTAAGGTTTATCTCCAGTATGAATCCTTTGATGACCTTGGAGAGTTGAAGACTGAGTAAAGGATTTCCCACACTCATTACATTTGTATGGTTTATGTCCAGTATGGGTTCTTTGATGAACTTGGAGAGTTGAAGAGCAAGTAAAGGATTTCCCACACTCATTACATTTGTAAGGTTTATCTCCAGTATTGATCCTTTGATGTCTTTGTAGAGTTGAAGAGCAAGTAAAGGATTTCCCACAGTCATTACATTTATAAAGGTTTTCTCCAGTATGGATTCTTTGATGAAGTTTAAGTGTTAAGGACTGTCTGAATGATTTCTCACAGGTATTACATTCATACTGTTTATCTCCACTATGGATTTTTTCATAATCTTGGAGAATTGAGTAATGGGTAAAGGCATTCCCACACTCACTATATTTGTAAGGTTTTTCTCCAGTGTGGATTCTTTGAAGATCTTTCAGTGTTGTGGCCAGTCTAAAGGATTTCTCACAGTTATTATATATATATGATTTGTCTCCAGTTTGAATTCTTTGATAAACTTTGAGGTTTGAGTTCTGGGTAAAAGATTTCCCATACTCATTACACTTGTAAGGTTTTTCTCCAGTGTGGATTCTTTGATGAACGTGGAGATTTGAGTACCGGGAAAAGGATTTCCCACACTCATTACATTTGTAAAGTTTATCTCTGGTGTGGATTCTGTAGTGAACATGAAGACTTGAGGAGTTGGTAAAGGATTTCCCACACTTACTACATTTGTAAGGATATTCTTGAGAATGAATACTTTGATGATACTGGAGAGCAGAGGATGAGGTAAACGATTCCCCACATTCATTACATTTTTGACATTTTTGTTCAGTGTTAATACTTTGATGATCCTGGAGAGCAGAGGATGAGGTAAATGATTCCCCACATTCATTACATATTTGACATTTTTGTCCAGTGTTAATGCAGTGTGGAGCTTGATGTTTTGAGGACTGTGTAAAAGATTTCTTCCTCTTAGCACATTTATAAGTGTTATGTCCACTGTGGATTCTTTGATGGTCTTGAAGATTTGAGGACTTGGTAAATGATTTTCCACACAGATTACATTTATAAAATTTGCATCCCATATGTATTCTGTGTTGACCTTTAGGTTCCTTACATAATATTTTCCTATTTCTGTGCAGAATAGAATTGTGTTTCAAAACTTGTTGTGAACCTTTTCCCTGACGAGCCTCCAATTGTGAAATTATGAGTGGCACAGATTGAGTTCTCTCAAGAGTAGCCAGAGCTTCTTGATCTTTTGTTTCAGAAATGAAACACATGTATTTTTCACACAGATCATTTCCATAATGACATGTTTTAAGAACTTCACTGTCATGTGAATATTCCCAGAACTTCTTTCTATCCAGCTCTGAAAGGCCATTACAAGCAAATATTCTTGGTATTTCTTTCAGGAAAGAATCATGGGTACACTCCTTTGGGAATTGCTTCTTGGAATGGTTAGAAGACAAAACTGAAAGAAATGAAAGCATATCATTTTCTGATATTTCAGGTGCATATTAATGTAATATAGATATATATTACAAAAACTGGCATCAAACTGGGGATCATAGCCAAATGGTACAACACAGAACTACAGCAATTTTTTCCAAGGAAACGAATGTCCTGATCATAATTAATGTTAGAAGATATCTCATGAAACTATCATATGTTTTGTAATATATATTAATGTCTTCATTAAGTATTCATTGGAACAAGGAGAACACTATTATGGGCAGATCTTGGCCCAGGGGTTCTGCTCGATATATGGCACCAACCAAGGACAACATGTGTAGTCATCATCAAACCCGTACCCAGACCTAGCCTCGGGACAGTATATTCTCCACAGTTAAGTGGAAACTGGATACTGACTTTAACATGAACTCTGGTGCCCCTTATTTTGCCAAGTCCCCTAGATGTGGAAGACCGATGGTACTCAGAGAAGTATAGCAGACTACCAAAAAGAAATTTGATAACCTAGCATCATATTCAAAGTGAGGAGGTCCCCATCATTCACAGTCATAGGGAAGGGGAATGGGGTGAAAGCGAGTGGAAGGGAGGAATGGGAGGATGCATGGGATGGGATAGCAATTGAGATGTAATATGAATGATTTTATTTTTCAATAAAAAACCAAACAACGCGGGAATCCAAGATGTCGCCGAACAATAAGCCATGTATATGAGCTACTCCGAGTAAACTAGGGACATAAATGGAGCAACAGATTGCTGGACATTGAGAAATGTAGGTGAGTGGGGCCCCAAAGGCCGCAGACCAAACAGGGGGCCTACACCCCTGGGACAAGCAACATCCCAGAGGTGCTTAACGCACTCTAAAAACTCTGAAACGGAATCCACATGAAAACTGCAGCCTGCATATAAAGCACAAACTCGCTGTTTGGGGAGGGGATTTTTCAGAATCTCCAGCCAGAGGAGTCTCAGTGAAGAGGGTGAACCTGCCCTAAAATTCCTCCTTCCACACCACCCAAAACTGCGGAGGTCAACACCTAGGCCGAGTGGAATCACAGGCCGCGGGATCCAACAGAGACTGCTAAAGAGGGACTGCAGATCCCTGGCCATCTGGGGCCAGAGGAGTAGACACCTAGAAATAATCAAACTCAGGGCTGAAATCAATAAATTAGAAACAAATAGAACAATCCAAAGAATCAACAAAATCAAGACCTGGTTCTTTAAGAAAATTAACAAGATAGACAAACCTTTAGCCAATCTAACTAAAAGACAGAGAAACACTATCCAAATTAACAAAATCAAAAATGAAAAAGGAGACATAACAACAGACACCGAAGAAATACAAAAAATCGTAAGATGCTACTTCAAAGGCATTTATGCCACTAAATTTGAAAATTTAAAGGGAATGGACAAATTTCTCTACCGATTCCATGTACCAAAATTGAACCAAGAGCAGATAAACAAATTAAATAGCCCTATTTCGACTATATAAATAGAAGCAACTATTGATAGTCTCCCAACAAAAAAATGCCCAAGGCTAGATGGTTTCAGTGCAGAATTCTTCCAGACCTTCAAAGAGGAGCTAATAGTGATACTATTCAAGCTATACCGAAAGAGAGAAATAGATGGAACATTACCAAATTCCTTCTATGAGGCCACAGTAACATTGATACCTAAACCTCACAAAGACCCAACAAAAAAGAGAATTTCAGACCAATTTCTCTTATGAACATTGATGCAAAAATACTCCAAAAAATACTCGCAAAGCGAATACAACAGCATATCAAAGATATCCTTCACCATGACCAGGTAGGATTCAATCCAGGCATGCAGGGATGGTTTAACATACAGAAATCCATCAATGTCATCCATCATATAAACAAACTGAAAGAGAAAAACCTCATGATCATCTCTTTAGATGCAGAAAAAGCATTTGACAAAATCCAACACCCATTTATGTTTAAAGTTCTGGAGAGATCGGGAATACAAGGCACTTATCTAAACATCATAAAGGCTCTATACAGCAAACCAACAGCCAACATTAAATTAAATGGAGAGATACTCAAGGAAATCCCTCTAAAGTCAGGAAGCAGACAAGGCTGCCCACTTTCCACATATCTCTTCAATATAGTTCTTGAAGTTCTAGCCAAAGCAATAAGACATCAAAAGGAGATCAACGGGATCCAAATGGGAAAGGAAGAAGTCAAATTATCACTATTTGCAAAAGATATGATAGTGTATATAAGTGACCCCCCAAATTCCACCAAAGAACTCCTACCACTTCAGAAAATTGGCAGGATACAAAATAAACTCAAAATAGTCAGTAGCTTTCCTGTATACAAATGACAAACAGGCAGTTGAAGAAATTAGAAAACTACTCCCTTAACGATAGCCACAAGCAATAAAAAAATCTAGGAGTAACTGTAAACAAGCAAGTGAAGGACTTATTCGAAAAAAACTTCAAACCTCTGAAGAAAGAGATTGAAGATGACATCAGAAGATGGAGGAACTTACCTTGTTCATGGATCCGGAGAATCACATAGTAAAAATGGCCATTTTACCAAAAGCAACTTATAGATTCAACGCAATCCCTATCAAGATACCTACAAAGTATTTTGAAGATATTGTAAGATAAATTCTCAAATTCATATGGAGAAACAAAAATCCCTGAATAGCAAAAACAATCCATTACAATAAAAGATCCTCTGGAGGAATCTCCATACCTGATCTCAAGCTGTACTATAGAGAAACAGTAATTAAAACAGCACGGTACTGGCAAAGCAATAGGCTAGTAGGTCAATGGAATCGAATCGAAGACCCAGAGATGAAGCCACACACATTTGCTCACTTGATTTTTGACAAAGAAGCCAAATCTATTCAATGGGAAAATGATAGCATCTTCAACAAATGGTGCTGGTCTAACTGGATGTCTACATGTAGAAAAATGCAATTAGACCCTTATTTGTCACCATGCACAAAACTCAAGTCCAAGTGGATTAAAGACCTCAACTTAAAACCAGAGACATTAATTCAGTTAGAGGAAAAAGTGGGGAAGAGCCTGGGACACATAGGCACAAGAAACAACTTCCTGAACAGTACACCAACAGCCCAGGCCTTAATGTCAATAATTAATAAATGGGACCTCATGAGGCTGAGAAGCTTCTGTAAGGCTAGAGACACTGTCAAAGGAACAAAGCAACAGCCTACAGACTGGGAAAAGATCTTCACCAATTCTTAATCTGACAAAAGTTTAATATCCAAAATATATAAAGAACTCAAGAAATTAAACACCACAAAAACAAACACCCCAATTGCGAAATGGGGCTTGGAACTTAACAGAGAATTCTCAACAGAGGAATATCAAATGGCCAAGAAACACTTAGAGAAATGCTCGTCCTCGTTAGTCATCAGAGAAAGGCAAATCAAAACGACACTGTGATTCCATCTTAACCCATCAGAATGGCTAAGATCAAAAACTCAAGTGACACCACATGCTGGCGAGGATGTGGGGAGAGAGGAACACTCCTTCAATGCTGGTGGGAATGCATACAAGTACAGCCACTTTGGAAATCTATCTGGCACTTTCTCAGAAAAAAGGGAAAAGGACTTCCTCAAGACCCAGCTATCCCACTCCTGGGAAATTACCCAGAAAATGCCCTACCATACAACAGGGACATATACTCAACCATGTTCATAGCTGCTTTATACAT
>CAJRSG010008032.1:0-25504 GCA_907169655.1 Acomys percivali
TATTGCCAGCCTTTGGAGTTCTGTCTCCTAAATAGAATAGATGCATCTAGTTTCACTGCAACTTGATATGGCTGGGGTGTTGATACATATGAAATGTCTCCTCTTCTCTGAAAAGAAATGGAGGAGAATGGGGGTTAGAGGAGGGAAGGTCTGGAGAGGAATGAGAAGGCACAATTTGTGTGTAAAGTAAATAAATAATGAAAGCAGTTACATTGTCAGTTGGTGCTAGAGATCGAATTTGAATTGACATATATTTGGCTTTGTATACTTATTTCTTAGGGACACATACAGTAGAGGAATCAAGCATTAAAGAATGCTAGAAAAGCAAAGCCACTTTTACCCAAAGGCAAAATATTTTGTTTTGTTTGTCATGTACCATACGCTGAGTCCCTCTGTAGGTCAGTCTATAAAACAAGAATATCTTATTTCACTACAAACTGTAAATTAAGCCAATTCAGAAATGGCCCAGCTCATATAACCTTAGTATGGCTACTTTATTTCCTTTAAATGTCAAACTCATTGATTCCAAATATCAAGAGACACTATAAAGATCACATATGTTAAATGGGAAAAGAAGGGGAGAAACAAAGGACAAGGTAGCTAGAGAAGGTTTGATTTGGGGAGAAGTTGATGGTGCATGAATAAATGTGGTCAAAAGCCAGTGTACAAAATTCTCAAATAATCAGCAATAACGAGAAAACAGAAAACATTGGTCTCCTCCAGAATATTAATATTTAGAGTCTCATTTACTTAAAGAGCACAAGTGCAATAAAGGTATTTAATTTAACAGGTACCATTCTAGTCTGCAGTGAATCCCAGCCTCATGGATAGAATCCTTGTCCTTAGGTAACGTTGCTTTTGGAATCTGAGGTACCTGAATAACAAAGACTGAGTTGGAATGCATGACACTGAGGGCATAGACCGGAGTGCTCTTTGTGTCATTACTCTGGTTCACTTACTCTCTTGCCTCCTGTCTATCATAGGGTTGTAAGTTTAATAAAATGGATTCTGTTTCACTCTTAACATACCTATCATCAAATAATTGAAACTTTTATACCAATTTAATATTAAGCTGCACAACACAACCACTAGAGAAGTTGTTACTCTATCTTTAACCCTCTAAGCTGACCTGTTTCCTCACCGCATACATCCCAGCTATAGCTGCCCTCTGTAGTTTTCTCTTTTCAGCTCTCTCTATCCTGATATCTCCTGGTCCTCTCCCACGGCTGAATACCCTCCTTCCTGCTCTATGTCTTTCTTCTCTGCCTGGAAAGAAGTCCAGTATTATTCTCTACCCTACTCAGTGATTGACTGTAAGCTGCTTTACTGGCAAATAAGGGAACAGTTGGGCAGCAGTGTTAACACATTGAAAGAAGAGATTATTACAACAAGGTTTGCAATCAGATAAAAAGGTTCAGAAATCAGAATTTGAATTACACAAAAACTTTTTGCCTACAGAGCTTTGTACAATGGCAGAATCACTGCCACATGTTGCTTTTTTTTTTTTTTTAGCAGAAATGGAGAATACAACAATTAGGGGAGCATGAAGGCCTCCTCCAAGTTATTCTAGTAATGTCTTCGAGGTCAGAACATATATGACATCTTTAACAATCCCTCTAGTTAGTTTCTAAAGTAATGGGTAGATTTCTAATAATGAGGTACAGATTATAACAGATTCCTGAGGAAGAAAGAGATACCAAGAATGTGCAGCATCTTTATTGAAGACATTAGTCAAATTATGAAGCAACCAAATATGGAAAATACCTGTCTAGAGAGGACAAAGCCATAGATTTGTGGCTGCCCAAGCTTGTGTGAGTTAATGGCAACTACTGTGTGTCTTCATGGTAGACATGGTGTCCAAGAATTTAATGCTTACACTGTTTGGTTATGGTCTTTCTTTCATTCACTCCTTGCCCTTGACTTTCTTGAAATAGGAATGTTCACTGTGGTCCATTGTCTGGGGAACTGTATAGCTCATTTGTCTTCTGCCTTTTCTACTTTTTTTCTTTTTTCAGACATGATGCCTATATATAGCACAGTCTAGATTCACATAGAACATTCTCGTTAATAGATGTGAGGAATTCCATGATTACAGACATTTAACACAGTAACCAGATTCTCTTTTTACAGATTTTATATGATCGTATAGCCTTTTGATCTTTTGATCCTATAGGTGTTTGACTTCACTTTAACAAAATACAGGAGCTATAAGAACTGATGGTTTCATAAATTGTCTCATGTACTTTGCATGTTAAGACAAACATGAGGATTTGGGGGCCAAAGAAAGAATGTTATAATTTAAATATATACTGTTCTTTCAAGTACCTATGTTGAAAACTGAATCCTCAATAGACTTTACCAATAGAAAAAGAGAGAAACTAACACATTGCATGTAGTTAGGAGTACAGAGTGCCTCTAAATAAAGTTTTGATTTGTTTTATTTTTGCCCCTACCACTTGGGCTATAATCTCTCAATGTCACTCTAGTTCTCTTTTCTCCTAAAGCATTATTTCTTCATGTACTCTCTGCCTCAACATAGATCCAGAAATAATACACTGGAGTCATAACATGTAGGCATCTGAGATTCTGTGAGACAACAGTGACATGTCCTACATTAAACTTATTTTTCAGTTTTTCTCACAAATATTCACAGTAACAAACAAGATTTCATAGCCAAGAAATATTCTGGACCTCTTTCATCTTAAAACAAAGCAATTTTCTTTTGTTGCAATGGCATAAAACAATAACAATTCTAAAAATATTGGAGTATTAATGAATGCTATATGCACAGATAAGTCAAATACTGTTTTTCATTAGTTTTCTGTGGCTAAATGCCTATTGCTTCAGAACTGATTCTGAATGTATTTTTCCTTACAGTTCTGGAGTTCAGCAATCTCCTGAATTAAACTCAAGGAGAAAACGAGCAGTGGGCATCCTGAAGACACTTGTGACCATAGTCTAATGCTGACATTTATACTTCCAAAAATACTTCCATAGTCTCTGAAAAATGAGCACTTGTGATTACATTCATTTTATTCATATATTTCAGGATGCCCATATCATCTCAAACTCACAACTTAACTACATTGGACAAGATCTTTTGACATGTCAATTTCAAATTTTTCTTAATTCTACAGACTGGATTTGATTAGTTATGGGAAGGGTCAGTGAGATACATTATTCTACAACTGTTAATTAATAACCTCTCCTTAAAAATCTCCCCTTTTTGAAATCTGAAAGAAAAGGAAAAAACTCAAATCTCAAAACATAAAGGTATTTATTCAATGTGTCTGAGTCTGAGCTTCAGGAGAAGTTGAGGTTCTTTTAGAAGCTAGCAATGCTCACTACTGTACAATCAACACACACTTTTTATGAAGGTATAATCCAAAACAAAATCATTTATTACTTACTTCAATTTAATGCCCATTAGGAAAGGAAAGTTGAATCTCTTTTGAATTCCATTCATATTTGCACATGTCATTAAAGGAAGTGTGGTAAGAACGCAGATGTCAGATGGCCTGAAAACTAATGATTTATTTGTTGTTTTAATTCCAGCTATTATCCACTGACAGGGTACTGAAAAAAATTTCTACCAGATCCTGGGGTTATCATGTGATAAAACAGAACTATCTTCCAAGCATAAAAGACAGACATGGAAACAGTTGGTAGATGTCAGTAGAAATAGAGTGAAGTGAAGATACAGAGAAGCCAGCATTCCTGTGTAGTCCATAACTGCTGTGTGAGACTCCTGATGGGGAAGGTGTTGTTTATTGTTTATCTTGAAGAAGCTGCTCTCTGACTAGGTGTTTGCTCACACTCACCTGTGGAATCCAGGCCCCTGCTAAATCAGTAAGTTCAGGCTCAGGCTGCAGCACTTGCCATTCACAATTGTGTTTCTAAAAGAACCTAAGGGTTCCCTGGCTACAGGAGAAGGTTGCTGAAGACTGAAGATTCTACTTTTTCTGATGATAAATATGGCTGGATGGCCAAATTAAAAACACAGATGTGTGATCTGTGATATTCAAATGCTTGTGTTATAGGGAGGAACAAACATGTATATTTCTGCATCTTTGCTTGTTTTGAGACTGTGGCACACATGTAGATGTTGAGTTTGGAGCATAAATCAAAATAATGTCTCCTGATACTGCTTAAGAGTTAACCATGAAATATTATTTGTGATACAGACAGAGCCTTTTATTTAGTTGCAATGTTTCTGTTATAATACTCAAGTCTATTATTACTATTCAATCCTTCATGCTGAGTAATTGTGGACATAGTAGGAAATGGTAGAAAATAATGAAATACAGAGGGTTTCATGAAAGAGAGATAAAACTGTTTTTTAGGATCCCACGTGTGGGATCAAAACTTTCTTGTGAGAGAACAGGTGAGTTTAATCCACTAGAAGACCAACCACCTCAGGTGGGAGCTTGATGATTGCCAGCTGAAAAGATCCCATGAACAGACTCTAGTAGGAGATATATAAATGAGCCCAGAACTGGAGGTGGGGCTTTTGGAGACTTCAGATAGTTTTGGATGTTCGACGCTCCACTTTGAGATGCTCCTACAGAGAACCGCTTGAGGGAAGGCTTTGGAGCTCCATCTCCTGCTGAGGTTCCAGATTCTGGTTACTCCAGTTTCCAGTAGAAGAGATCCTGCTGATTATGCCCAGAGAATCGTTCCTTGGAACTAATATCCTTATGGTTATGCTGTTGTGTTCCTTACTCTTCTTTTACTATTGTTTTGATTAGTTGGGTTATAAGTGGCATACACTCGATTAATAAGCTACAATAAAATATATTGGTTAAGAAAATTGAGCCTACAGTCTCAAGTTAATAAAAAGGTACAATCCATTTAGTGTGAAGATGAAATACCCCTCTCTTCATAAAAAGTTAGCATTCCAAGTGACAGAGGTTAATGGGGTCAATATGTTCATCTGCTGTTAATTTCCTCTTGTTGACATATAGGAAGTATGGTTAAATTTGTAAAATATTATTATTTTTTTTACTTTTTGAAACTTGTCCTGATAAGTTATTCTTTTAATTTAAAGAAATGTCTACTGCTAACCTTTGATCTTGACCTAAGGCAGTTCAGAGGCAAAATGTATAGCTACGTGAGGTGATGAGGCTGCTGTCCACCTTCAGGAGGCCACTGGACCTAGGCCTTGCCTCCATTCCCTCCTTAACTGTAATAACTAATTTCCTAGTATTGTGGCAAATTCTTGCAAAGTTAAATATATTTTTCCTCATTAAAAAAAAAGAAATGGCTACTGCAAACTCCCAAACCATTCATAAGAATGATACATAATTTTTTATGTTTATTTATTTATTTATGTAGGTGAGTGCTCTGTCTTCATGCACACCAAAAGAGGACACCAGATCACATTAGAGCTGGTTGTGAGCCACCATGTGGTTGCTGGGAACTGAACTGAGGACTTCTGGAAGAGCAGTCATTGCCCTTAACTGCTGAGCCATATCTCTAGCCCTGATACATAATTTTTTACCTGATCAGATTTATTTGAGTGCTGACCTGCTAAGTGAATAAATCTACTAGCTCCAGACCTGTGCCTTAGGTAGGAGCTCAGGGCTCAGCCTAAAGCTTTCCAGGGCATCATTACTGATGCATCATACTTAGAAGCTTCAAAAAGGGAAATCATGCTTTGTCCTGGGCCTCAGAGTCAGGCTTCTTATTTTATTTTTAATTAATTCATTTTTACATATATATTTATATTGTTGTACACACACACACTCACACACTCACACACACATATATATATAATCTCAAGAAGAACCATGAAACAATCAAGAATTATATAAATGTTTCCTTTATAGTATAAAATTCTCCAAATGTTGACTATAAAGAGCAGTAAGAATATTGGAATATGATATTCTTCTCAGGCTGGCATTATAACTCACTGTGCAGCATCCACACACCACCTTGATGCTAGGCTATTAATTAAAAGAACAAATGAGATGGGGCTTCTCTAAGTTGTAGTCACAAAAGAGAAGAAAGATGCAGAGAAAATTGGCACCCCAGTATAGCTGCTCAAGAAAGCTAAAATTTTGGAGATTTGCAATAAATTCAATTTAAAGTCAGTCAAAATTTAAATTTTTGTTTGCTTGAAAAATTATTTGAGTGAATTAAAAATTTAACAGTCCCTTCTCTGTTGTGTAATCCTTCACAGTAGATATATTCTATATATTCCCAATATATCTTTGGAGTATACAATTTGAACTAGAGTTTATATACATTAGAAATATCATATATAACTTAAAAATTATAAAGAGTAGTACATTCTCTGGAGACATACATATGGTCTGACATCCAGCATCTGGGTACCCTGGCCTTGGGCTTAGTTCTGAGATAAACAAGCCTTGCAGCTGTGCCTAACCCTACTGGTTCCCAATGATTTGCATGCACATATTTCAAATCCTTGGGGACTTATTAATATACCAGTCACACTCTGTGCAGTTGTCATTACACTCTGGACACAGCATAGACATGAGGGCGCCTGTTCAGTTCTTTGGGCTGCTGTTACTCTGGCTTCCAGGTAAAAAAGAACTAAAATGGGAATCTTACCTGTTTCACTGTGCTTAGTGTTGACTGGAATTTGGAGAAAGTGCCCTCTGATCATGTTAATTGTGTCTTTATTATGTCACTTCTCCTAGGTGCCAGATGTGACATCCTGATGACCCAGTCTCCATCCTCCCTGTCTAAATCTCTGGGAGAGAGAGTCACCATCAATTGCTGGGCAAGTGAGGATATTAAGAGTGGTTTAGCATGGTATCAGCAGAAAGCAGGGAAAGCTCCTAAGCTCCTGATCTATGGTGCAAAGAACTTGGCAGATGGGGTCCCATCGAGGTTCAGTGGCAGTGGGTCTGGGACAGATTTTTCTCTCACCATCAACAACCTGGAGCCTGAAGATATTGCAGTCTATTACTGTCAGAATGGTTATAGTACACCACCCACAGTGATATAACTCATAACATAAACCGTTGTGGAAGAAGAAGTGAGAGGCTTAGCTAATCCAGCTGCTCCTCCTCAGGAGCCCCTCACTGAAATGGTTTTGCAAATGCCACAGGATTTTCACCAATGATCATGGAGAGTCATTTGCTTTTGTAGAAGGAGGCTAACTAGTCCTTTCTATACCATAAATACCTTTCTTCTTTATTTCCAGCAATATAAATACCAAAATCTTTTCTGCCTTTACAGAAAACAATGTCATTCCTTATGAGCCAGTAAGAAGTCTGACCTCTGTCTCCTCTGAGACTCACACAGAAGAGTGGATTCTACTGTGCACCTTCCAGCAAACATAATTTAAATATAGAAAGTTAGTTTCAAGCAATAGTACTTAAAATGCAGAAGAATATTACTGAGAGAAGCTGATAGAAAAGGTTTTCTGATTTTCTTACAAACTCTAGAGAACATATGAAAGAGAAAGAGAAGGCTGCCTAATCATGATCCTCTACTGTGTCTTAAAATTCCAGCCATGGGTGTTGATGCTCTTAGCTGTCTGCAGCTCTTCACTTAATATTCTTCTTCTTCTTATGGTCACTGGCCTCCTTACAAGAATCAAACAATATTGAACAACACTAACAACATGACATTGAATCCCACTGTGTGATGATTTCTCTATATGAAATCATGTATGTCTGTTTGTTAAAGGTTGTCTTAAACATGCTTCCATAAATGGTATTAATGATTAATTGGTATTCTGCATCATAGTTTTATAACCAAAACAAAATACCAACACAACTGCAGCGTTACATGCTCTGTTCTGTTGTAGGTCTCTATTTTCATGATCTATTTCATGTATCTATGATGTTCCATTCATAAACCTGCCTACCAGTAAACTTATAGAACACATAGACTTAATTATTGCAATTTCATACAAAGGAGCACAATCACTTCAGAAGATACAGTACCTCTTTCCTATATTTCAGATTTTCTTAGTTATACTATATTTTAGCTTTCTACACAAATACTATACTGATTTTATGAACTTCTGAAAATCTTTTCGGCATATTAGTTGCATCATTTGTTATATTATGTGGAAAACTGAGATGATATTCACTTAAAAATGTTTCATGGAACTGGAGCTAATGACCAGTAGTTAAGAGCATTGCTTTTAGCTATCATTAACCTGAGTTCAAGGTGATCCAATACATTATTATGGACTTGGGAAGAGAGAGTTTTGGGTGACTGTTCAGTCAGCAAACTGTGATTTTTTTCATTTTCAAAACACTTCTTGTTTACTCAGATACTTAACTTTATTCTTTCTCAAATCTCTGATGGGGTTGAAGACCAGATAGTTTTAAATTTTAAGCTTAGTTGTTTAGGGGTTAAGGAAATACTTTTAGGTCTAGGTAGATACTTTTAGGTTGATAGATTTGAGCTTTGATAGATATTCATTTAGTTCAACACTTTAGACTGACCAAGATAAAACAGATTGTATTTTCTCCAACGTTGCCAAATACCTTTGGATTAGACATTATGTAAGTCTTATCTATTTGTTCTTATCATTTTTCATAATTTTTATTACTGTATATTATAGAATGGTCTTTTAAAATATTTTATTAATTTATTCATATTACATCTCAACTGTTAGCCCATCGTTTGTATCCTCCAATTCCTCCCTCCATCCCACTTTCCCCCTACTCCCTTCCCCTATGCCTGTGACTGATGGGGACCTCCTCCCCCTGTATATGCTCATAGGGTATCAAGTCTTTTCTTGGTAGCCTGCTATCCTTCCTGTGAGTGCCACCAGGCCTCCCCATCAATGGGCCTTTTTATTTAGACAGGAAAGGGGAATTGTTGGGGGTTAGTGTGATATATTTTTATGCTAATTAATAAGAGGCCATTGCACCTGGGCAGGGTAAATGCACTAGGACTGGCTAAGGTTCCTGGCCTTGGAGAGACAGTGAGATACATGGGAAGAAGAGAAACCTGAGGAGAAGAAGGGAAAAAAAGTTGCACCATTATCGGTTAGATGATGGAGAAGCACATGGCTGGCATAGATGAAGACTAGTCCCAGATGAAGAACATTAGCCAAATACAGGATTAAGGATGGGAGGTAGCTTGATAGAAATTATTAGAAACAGATGACGTGGGATACCTGCCCCACTATGGAAGTAGTTTAGGGTATTAATGACTGCCCTGGCCTAGGTGAACTAAGGCTATTTTAAAATGTAAGAGGAGCCTGTGTCTTGATTGACTGCTATCAGTTTATACTGCCATAATAATAATCATAGGCCAAATAATAAACACTGTTAGGCCATACTGATAAATTATAAACAAGTGGTGATGGACATGGGGCAATTATTAGGCAATACTGGTAATTTAATGACAACAACACAGTGTGAAATACAGTGGGTCAGACTGTAGGTCATCTGGGTAGTTCAAAAGTTCTGAAGTTCAAGAAGCATGGGATCACAGTCTCCATCATCCAGCCACACACTGCTGGCACATAACACACTGTGCTCAATGTCTCAGACTGAACTACAGGCCACAAAACACCTGTGGCTGATACTCACTAGGATGAAGAAACACAAAGGTGTGTTGTCAGGCCCCCTCCAGTGGAGTCTGTTTGACAAATGTTACTACAGAGCCTGAGGCAACAACCCCCATTCAAGGTAGAGCCTCCTGGAAAACGGGTCTGATGTTCCTGAAAGGAGTGACTAATTGCAGCTCCCCTCCTTCTCGCCTTTCACTCATTTGTTTTGGCCGGTTTTGTTTTTACTTTTCTGATCAAATAACTTTTCAGACTTAACTGTGTTGCTAGGCGACCCTTAACTTGAAACTACAGCCAAGGGCCATTCAGTCAAGTATACTACTACGCTCCGTTCCACTTGTTAATAAAAACATGGCTAAGACTTGGTCACCAGTGAATAGTTCATATTATGACTTACAAATCAAATGTTTGAGTAAAACTCCAGATAGTGGCAGATGAACTAAGAAAACAAACTGACTTGCCTCACAAATGTTTGCATAATGAGAGAATATTGACCTTTGATAGAGAGGGAACATGCACTGATACCAATCTAATGACTTATGAATGATTGTTCAAGATTGATGACAACATAATTACACTGCATCCTGTATTTTTGAATTGTATGGAAAAATAATGTAACCATGAGAGAAAGACACATTTTAAAAAGTGTATAAAACCTGGCTTGATTGTCTCCAAAATACACTCAGACTCAAACTTCCCCTTAGTTTGTCTCTGTCACTTTCCTATCTCTTGCTCACCAATACTTCGAGAACTCCTGATTCCAAGGACCTAGACCCTACTGAGACTGTCAACCGCAGTGTGTAACACAGGTAGATCTGACCTCAGATCAATCAGCTAGTCAATGGAAGTGTTTTCCTGGTCTCTGAAAGCACTGGATCTCAGCCTATAGCCACTGACCTATGAGCTTACCTCAAGGCCAATGAAGGGCACCAGAAACTACCACATAATGCCAGAAACAGCCAGATAGCTAAAGGCCAGCTCAAAGAGACATACAGAAAAAGTCAAAGCAATATGGCACCTGCAGAACAGTTATCCCAAATCAATCAGCCTTGGACACACACCTGAAACACAAGAAAATGACCTCAAATAATCCTTATGAAGATGATAAAGGAATAAAAAAAACCCTGTAAAGAACACAAGAAGAAACAGCCAAAGAGATTTAGGCCCTTGGAGAGGCCATGAAAGAGGCATATAGAGAGGACATGAATAAACCAGTACAAGAAATTCAGTGAAGTACAACAATCAGGAAAAGAAAATCAACAAATTGCTTAAATATCTGAAGGTGAAACTAGAAACAATAAAAAAAAAGCACTAACTAAGAAATGTTTGGAAGGAGAAGGCTCAGCAAATAAAACAGGGGCTACAGAGATAATCATCATCATGAGAATATATGATATGGAGGAATGACTCTCAGGTGTACACGATGCAAGGGAAGAATTTGATGCCACCATCAAAGAAAATGTTAAATCTAACAAGTTCCTGAGACAAAATATCCAAAACATCAATGATACCATGAAAAAAATGATAGCAAAGAATAATAAGAAATGAAGAAAAGAAGATTCATGGCCCCAAGGCCCAGAAAAAAAAATTTTTCAACAAAATTATAGAAGAAAATTCCCTCAATTTAAATCAAGAGATAGCAATAAACGTACAGGAAGCCTATAGAAAACCAAATAGAATACAATAGAAAAAAATCCTCCAGCCACATAATAATCAAAACTCAATCTGTACAGCAAAAAGAAAAAACATTGAAAGCAGCAGGGAAAAAGGCTAAGTAACATACAATGGCAAACCAATCAGAATCCCACTTAACTTCTCATAAGACACCATAAAAGCCAGCAGGGTCTGGGCATATATCTTGCAAACACTAAGATACCTGATGCCAGTACAGACTACTACATCCCGCAAATCATTCAATAAGTGTACATGGAGAAGAAAAGAGAGTCCATGACAAAAACAAAATCAAACAGTTCCTACCACAAATCCAGCCCTAGAGAAGATACTATAAGGCAAGTTCCAACTCAAGTAGACAAACTATACCTAGGAAAACAAAAAATAGGTAACTTTACTTTAGCAAACAAAGATTAGACAAGCACACAAACACACTAACACAACCAACACAAAAATAAAATGATATCACACTTTTAATCTCAAAGAATGACTGCTAATTGAAGAAATGACAAAGTGAAAAATCAGAGAAGGATTTGACAAAATGAGTGAGAGATAGGCTATGATCAACTCTCTTGATAACAGACAGGAAAGGGAATCTACTTAAGAACAGTGCAGAGGCTGTCGCTTTGTTCTGTGGACTATGTTTTCTGCCTTACAAAAGCTTCTAAGTCTCATGATGTCCCACTTATTAATTGTTGACCTTAAGGACTGGGCTGTTCAGGAAGTTGTGTACTGTGCCAGTGTGCTCCAGGCTTTTCCTCACTTTTTCTTCTAACCAATTTAGTGTCTCTGGTTTTATGTTGAGGTCTTTGATTCACTTGGATTTAAGTTTTGTGCAAGGTGACATATGTGTGTCTAATTGCATTATTTTACACATAGACAACCAGTTAGACCAACACTATTTGTTGAAGATGCTATCATTTTTCCAATGAATAGGCTTGGCTTCTTTGTCAAAAATCAAGAGACCATATATTTGTGGATTCATATCTGGGTCTTCGACTCAATTCCATTGATCAACCAGCCTGTTGCTGTGCCTGTACCATGCCCTTTTAATTACTTTTGCTTTATAGTACAGCTTAAGATCAGGTATGGAGATTCCTCTGGAGGATCTTTTATTGTACAAGATTATTTTAGCTATTCTAGGGTTTTTTTCCACATGAAGTTGAGAATTGAACTTTCAATGTCTTTAAAATATTGTGTAGGTATTTTGATCGGGATTGCATTGAATCTTTAAATTGCTTTTGGTAAGATGGCCATTTTATCTTAATTCTCTCACTCCATTAACAAGGGAGATCACTCCATCTTCTCATGTCATCTTCAATCTCTTTCTTCAGAGTTGTTAATTTTTTCAAACAAGTCCTTCACTTTCTCGGTTAAAGTAACTCGTAGATATTTTATATTGCTTGTGGCTAATGTGAAGGGCATAGTTTTCCTAATTTCTTCCTCTGAGTGCTTGTCATTTGTATACAGGAAGGCTACTGACTTTTTTGAGTTAATTTTGTATCTAGCCAATTTGCTGAAGGTGTTTTTCAGCTGTAGTAGTTCTCTGGTGGAATTTTTGGGGTCACTTATGTACACTATCATATTATCTGCAAATAAGGATAATTTGACTTCCTCCTTTCCCATGTGGATCCCCTTGGTCTCCTTTTGTTGCCTTATTGCTCTGGCTAAGTGTCCCTCAGTAGAAGAATGGATAAAGAAACTGTGGTACATTTACACTATGGAATACTACTCAGCTATTAAAAACAAGGAATATCCAAATTTTGTGAACAAATGGATTGGACTAGAAATTATCATAATGAGTGAGTTAACCCAGAAGCAGAACGAGTTAAATGATATATACTCATATCTGGACATTAGCCCAAGGGGCATGTCCCATGAAAGTCTTCACTTACCAGGAAAGTGGGACATAGGGGAAGGACATCCTATTGGGACTCTAGGTGAGAGAAGCATGGGAGAATGGGGAAATTGAAGGATGAAGAGGGTCCTAGAAACCTACAAGAAGAACATTATGATGGGCATATCTGGGCCCGGGGGTCCTGCTCAAACTATGGCATCAGCCAAGGACAAAACATGCAGTAAACTTAAAACACCTACTCAGATCTGGGCAATAGACAGGACATTCTCCACAGTTGAGTGGAGAGTGGGGTCTGACTTTCGCAGGAACTCTGGTGGCCCATATTTGACCACGTCTCCTGGATGGGGGCCTGGTTGCACTCAGAGGAAGGATAACAGGCTACCAAGAAGAGACTTGATACCCTGTGAGCATATACAGGGGGAGGAGGTCTCCCTCAGTCACAGTCATAGAGGGGGGAGAAAGGGGAAACGGGAGGGAGATTGGAATGGGAAGATACATGGGATGAGATAACAATTGAGAAGCAATATGAATAAATTAATAAAATACATATTTAAAAAAGAAAAGTGCAGAGAGAGAGAGAACAAAAGAGTTTCTGGAGACAGTTTCAAAGAATTGATGAGAAAACAGAATCCATCTCTCTGCTGTGCACAGGAAACACATCCGAGCCACAAAGCTAGACATTACCTCAGAGAAAAGGGCAGAATAGTTTTCAAAGTAAATGGGCCAAAAACCAAACTGGAGTACCCATTCCAATATCTAATAAAATAAACGTTCAACCAAATTAATCAAAAGAGATAGGGAAGGACACTTCATACCAATGAAAGAAAAAATCCACCGCGGTGGTGTATCAATTCTGAACACCTATGCTCCAAATTCAAGGGTACCCAAACTCATAAAACGTACTCTGGTGCCTCATATTTGACCATGTCCCCTGAAGAGGGAGACCTGGTGGCACTCAGAGGAAGGATAACAGGCTACCAAGAAGAGACTTGATACCTATGAGCATATAGAGGGGGAGGAAATCCCCCTCAGGCACAGTCATAGCAGAGGGGAATAAGGGGAAAATGGGAAGGAGGGAAGAATGGGAGGATACAAGGGATAGTATAACCATTGAGATGTAACAAGAATAAATTAATAAAAAATTAAAATAATAAAATAAAATTTAAATAAGAAAGTAAAAAAAGTAAAAAAAAAAACAACAATAAAACTTAAATCACACACCTAACCCAACAGTGGGAGACATCCACACCCCACTATGACCAATAGACTGGTTATGGAGGAAGAAACAGAGAAATACTGAAACTTAACTAATATTCTGAATCAAATGGACCTAACAGATATCTCAGAACATTTTACCCAAACACAAAAGAATGTACCTTCTTCTCAACAAATCACAGCACCTGCTTCAAAGTTGCCCATATAATCTGTCACAAAGCAAAATGCAACAGACACAGGAAAATTGAAAAAACTCCTTGTATCAGACCACCTTGGATAAAAGCTGGCTTTCAACAACATAAGCAACAGAAAGCCTACAAACTCATGGAAACTGAGCAAATCTTTATTCAGTAACCACTGGATCATGGAGGAAAATAAGAAAGAAATTAAAGACTTCTTAAAATTCAATGAAAAAGATGGCACACACACGTAAACTTACGGGATACAATAAAAACAATGCTAAGAGGAAAGCACATGCCACTAAGTACTTTTATAAATAAATTGCAGAGATCCCATACTAGCAACTTGAATGCACACCTGAAAGCTATTGAAGAAAATGCAGCAGACACACAAGAATGGTAGATGGCAGGGAATTATTAAAATCAGGGCTGAATTAAGAAATTAGAAACAAAGGGGGCAATACAAAGACTGAACAAAACCAAGAGCTGGTTCTTTTAGAAAAATCTAGAAGCTAGGCCAAACTCTTAGCCAAACTAACTAAAAAGCAGTACCTAAGTTAACAAAATCATAAATGAAAAGTGGTACATAATGCTAGGAAACCCAAACAATCATTGCATCATATTTCAAAAACCTATACTCCACACAATTGGAGAATATAAATGAAATAAATATATTTCTACATCCATCCTACATCTGAAAATGAACTGCTATCCAAAATATATAAAGAACTCAAGAAACTAAACACCAACAAACAATATATTCCTATTTAAAATGAGGAACAGTGATAACCATATAATTCTCAACTGAAGAATATCCAGTGGCTGAGAAGGACTTAAAAAATATTCCACATCCTTAGTCATCATCAGAGAAGTGAAAATCAAAACTACTCTTAAATTCCATCCTACACTTAGCAGAGTGGCTAAGGTCAAAAATTCAAGTGAAAGCACATGCATGGTGAAAGGGATAAGTCCTCCACTGCTGGTGGGAGTGCAAACACTTTGGAAATTGATCCGGTGATTCCTCAAAAATTGGAAATAGCTTTACCTTGAGAACAGGATATACAACTCATGGGCATATACCCAAAAGATGCTCTAGTGTATAACAAGTATATTTGCTGAACTATGTTCATGGAAGCTTTATTTGTAACAGCTAGGATCTGGAATCAACCTAGATGTCCCACAACCCATGAATACATATACATACTGTGGAACATATAAATAATATACTCAGCTAATAAAAACAAGGAAATCATGAAATTTTCAGACAAATGGATGGAACTAGAAAAGATAATCCTGAGTGAGGTAGCTCAGACCCAGAAAGACATACATGGTATGTACTCACTATAAGAACATATTAGCCATATAGTACAGGACAACCATACTATAATTCGCAGACGCATAGAAGCAAAGTAACAAGGAGTACCCAAGGGAAGATGCTTAAATCTCACTCAGAAGTGGAAGTCGAATAGGTAGCAGAAGTTGTTGAAGAAAAGACAGAAGGTTAGAGAGAGAAATGAGGGTGACTATCAGACTTGGAGGGAGTTGGGGCTGGAGGAAGAGGGTTTGAAGAAAGAAGAGAAACCTTGGGCAGGGGCTTCTTTGTGACAAGCTTGAGACCTAAAAGAGGTAAGATTTGGGGAAATTGTCATACTTTTTCTCTTTAAAATAGGTTTGTGAGGTCTAAAGCGTGAAGCGGGTAGAGCCCGTGCTTTTGTTTCAATTTCTACAAGTCCAAAACAGAAGGCCCAAGTGATACTAGAGAGGCTCTATCCTCTTTCTACATAGGTATTTTTTATTGGGCATTTTTAGAATATGGAATAAAGTCATGGGAACCGTAAGTAGAAAATATGTAAAGGAAGGAAAAGTCACTTTATCATATAACTTGTTTGTTTGTAGATAACCATTTCTCCCTCTTATTTCAGGAGCCAGTGGGGATATTGTGATGATTCAAGCTGTATTCTCCAATCCCATCACTCATGGAGAGTCAGCTTCCATCTCCTAAAGGTCAAGTAAGAGTCTCCTATATAGTAATGGTATCATTGACTTGCATTGGTACCTACAGAAGCCAGGCCACTCTCCTCATCTCCTGATCTGTAAGATGTCCAACCTTGCCTCAGGTAACTCAGACAGGTTCAGTGGCAGTGGGTCAGGAACAGACTTCACACTGAAAATAAGTAGAGTGGAGGCTGAGGATGTGAGTGTTTATTACTTCCAGCAATGTGCAGAACTCCCTCTCACAGTGACACCACCCTGAACAAAAACATCCATGCTTGAGGTGACAAGACTGCCTCACAAGTTAGTTCCTTGTTTTGGGGTGCAACATGGGATCATCATCATGGCAGTCTGAAGATCTTTTTTAAAATTAGAGAGATATTTTAATGAGTTATTAAAATGCATTCCTTATTTGTATAAAACGCTGAGCATTTTACAAGTATTAATAAGAAACAAATGAATTCAGCAAATTAGGTAGAGGGCACACGGGTCAATGGAATAGTGAATAGACTCTAGTGAATGAATGTTTGGCCTGTTACCTTTTTTTTAGAATTATATAAATGTTACATTCTTAGTGTTTTGGCTGTTTGTATTTGACAGCCTTGAAGTAAACATCTTTATTATCTTAGTGTGTCTAAATTTCTGAATGTATATCAATCTCTATCACATCTTGTCATTATCAACTTAAAATACCTATACAAACCTAAAAACATCTTGACCCCTAAACAACTAAGCTTCATTGTAAAAGTAAACTACCTCGTCTTCAACTCCAGCAGAGACTTGAAAAGGAATAAATTTGATTACCTGAGTTTTCTGGCAGTGCAGATTAGTACTTTCCAAAAGAGAATGTTGGTGCCGCCCCCAACCAGCAGGAAAGACACCAACACCAGGAACTCTTCTTGTGGCAGTTTACTCAGGATTCTTGAATAACGAAGTGACCCCGAGGACCGCACCCAGAAAGCCTTTATAGTGTGACTGCTCCAATCAGAGCCTGCCACGTTGTCACTCACAATTGGTGCAGAAGGATCGAACCACTGAGCGTCATACCATTGCACATGCGCATAAGGGGCTCACGCAAGAGCGCATTGCGCATGCGCATTGCTCCGGGGAAGCAGCAGGGGGCGCTGCTATCTGTGGCTCTCCACAGTTCCCCCTTATTTATTAATTTTAAGCTGAGGATCAAGATACCTTTGCCCCAAGACTTGTGACCTTGTTGGCCTGGCATGATGTCTTTTTTAGGAGGAGAGGAGGGGTCTTGATCTGCTGCCTGTGGGCATCCCCATCATGCATTGAGCAAGACAAGTTCTAACATCAACCTCTATGCAATCAGGTATACTTCCGGGGGACTCAGAGTCGGACAATCGGGTCCTCCCCCTGCGGTTTCTGGCTGTCACCGCCCACAGGTGCCCATGCCCTAAGGCAGGCAATATCTGAATATATGCCATTCTCACCCTGCCCATGGGGCTGGGATCTATATCATCTCAGCAAAGCGGCCCAATTTAAGAAGGTCAAAATATAGACATAATGGCCAAACTGCTATCTATCCAGCATACTTAGTCACACCTGAGGAGACTGTCCAGCCTCCAAAGCAGCAAAAGCCTGCACCACAAAAGTGTGGGTGCAAAATCGATGAGCACACATCCTACAAATGTACCAGAGTTCTAGGCAACTGACTAGAACCAGGCACACTGCCAGGGCTCCTATTCCCGCCCACTCCCTCAGATGAGAAAAGGCCGTCTGGAACCACTGCGTTATTCCGGAAACCAAGGTGGTGTCGACCCGGGTAGAATTGATGTGCACTATAGAGAGTCGCAGGTCCCTCAGGAGTCCATCGAGTTCAAGGCTCCAATTACCTAGGAGACGTTGGGAGAGACTTTTGGACAAATTAGCAGCTTTACTGAAGTTATGGTAAGTTACTGAGGTGACACATAGTCCTGGAAATCTCCATTGGCAGCCAAGCTGCATAATTTCCATCAAAACGTCTATTTGTTCTTGAACCAGGTCAATACGCTGGTAATCATAATCCTCCTTTTAGCTGGCTATTGATGGAGCTTTGTAGATCCAGGGCCTCTAGATATGAAGGCAGGCCTTCGGCCAGAGGCCCAAGTGGCATTAGCCTATTGTGGCTTGTCGCGCCAGTGGCGATCAAACCAAGCGCCTGTTTGATTGTATAATTGTACACAATCACTGCCTTCAGATATGTTGTTAATAATCTGAAAACATAAGCTTCCCTTAAGGGGAAAGCCCATATTTTCTGTAACAGGTGCAATCTCTTTTGTAAGGGAAGGAACGGGAGTTGCAACGAAACATTGGTGGTGAAAATTCTTGGGAAAATTGTGGCTGTATGTGATAGTGGTTTTGGAAAAACCGATAAGATTCCCCACCTATACTCAGGCTGTGTCATGGAGCCCGGAATATTTCCCACCATTATCAATTCCTATTCCATCCCTGGGCTACCTGCATCACTGCAGCGGCTAATCCTGCATTCGATAATGGCCCTCCTATCTCTCTGCAGATCTTCAGCCATACATCCAAAGATTTGTGTTTGTATGGATTTATGGCTTGTCTACACTCGTTGGTACATTGCTCAAAAATAAGTTGTTTGATCAAAGGCATTGTAGTATCTGGGTCGCCGAAGATCTTTCCAGCGGCATCAACTAATCTGGCCACAAAGTTGGCAAATGTTTCATTGCCTCCTTGAATAATTTTAGTGAGATTTCCAGATACTTCCCCTCGTTTAGGAAGGGCTTTCCATGCTTTTGTCCCTATGAAGTTAATTTGTTCAAAAACTTGCACTGGATATCCTGTCTGTTGATTGGCAAAACGTCCCTGACCCATTAACATATCTTGATCCCAGGCTGCTTGTCCGTTAGCGGCATTAGCAGCAGCTTGTTCAGCTGAAAACTCTATATTATATGCTTTCCAATCTAAATATGCACCAGATGATAAACAGGCTCAGGCTAAATTCTGCCAGTCTGAAGGAGTCATACAATATCTGCCCAAGGATTCCAGCTGAGCTATTATAAACGCTGCAGTTGTGCCATAAGCATGGACAGATTCGGCTAACCTTTGAACTACTTTAAAGTCCAAGGGTTCATGGTACCGATTTCCCTGTGCATTTTGAAAAACTGGGTAGCAATGTGGAGCATTTTGTAAATGAAATTGTCTCCACACCTCAGGGCAAGCTGATCTACCTCCCCCTTTGGCATAGGGCGGGGGCTGTGTTTGGCCCGGAGACTCTGATGGATCTGGGTCAGGAGCTGAAGGTTGTACTGTCTTAGCCCCCTTTTTATTAGTTATCATCATGTATTCCATCTGATCAGCTAACTCCTCTAATTCTTCGTCCTCGGGGCCAGAATCGTCCCCTTCAATACTTCCTCTGTCTGATTCTACCTATCGTTCCTCTTTCACTTTCCCCAAAACATAATTCCCCATTTTGTCCGAGTCCCGTACTTTATTGTCTCAAAGCCTGAGAACTTAATAGTTACGTCCCACTTACCAGGAACTTTATTGTCTCAAAGCCTGAGAACTTAACAGTTATGTCCCACTTACCGGGAACTTTATTGTCTCAAAGCCTGAGAACTTAACAGTTATGTCCCACTTACCAGGAACTTACCAGCTAGCTGCCCTGGCTGCCGCAAGTTCTGAGATTCCCCGTACGGGCCACCAAAATGTCGGTGCCGCCCCCCAACCAGCAGGAAAGACACCAACACCGGGAACTCTTCTTGTGGCAGTTTACTCAGGATTCTTGAATAACGGAGTGACCCCGAGGACCGCACCCAGAAAGCCTTTATAGTGTGACTGCTCCAATCAGAGCCTGCCACGTTGTCACTCACAATTGGTACAGAAGGATCCTGCCACCGAGCGTCATACTATTGCACATGCGCATAAGGGGCTCACTCATGCTCATTGCTCCAGGGAAGCAGCAGGGGGCGCTGCTATCTGTGGCTCTCCACAAGAGAAGATGACAGAGACAGTTTCTACCTGAATAGTCACTCAAAACTCTCTATCATGTTGGAGCATCTTCTTCAACCTTCTCACCCAATATATCAGACAGGCATATTTGTGAGGCAGGAAATATGGAGGACTTGCTTATCCTGTCTTGGTAGAGTTTGGCCATCATCTCTGGCTGCATCCAAGCTTGCCATTTTAGGCAGAATTCTGTCTGTGGTAGAATTGAGGACATTTTCCCCAATGGCTTGTTTGCCATATTTGAAGCCATCTCCATAACGAGGTTCTTTGATGGAAGATGTTTTTTAAGAGATTTATTTATTTGTTTGTTTGTTTATTTATTTTTATTTATTTATCAAGCATAGTGTGTTCTGTCTGCAAGTACCTCTGTAAGCCAGAAGAGGGTGCCAGATCTTAATGTAGATCATTTTGAGTCACCAGGTAGTGCCTAAGAATTAAACTCAGGACCTTGGAAGAGCAGCCAGTGCTTTTTACGTCTGATCCATCTCTCTAGTTCAGTGAAGATATTTTTTTAAGGATCACTTGTTTCCCTTTGACTTTCATCTATTGAAAAATGAACCCCCTGAAAATGGGGCATTCCATGAGACTTCATGCTGGGAGAATGAGGCAGCAGCTTCACTGAAGGGAGAAGATTTTATAGTATCTGATTGATGAGAAAAGTGCACATTTCTGCATCTCAACTTGTGTGTAGACTGTGATACACTTGCAGACAGCAGATCTGCTGACTGAATCAGAACGTATCCAGTTACTGCATATGGGTTATCAGTGAAAATATCATTTGTAATACACATCGAGCCATGTATTCAGTAGAAGTATTTTCTGTTATAATGTTTAAGTCTATCATACCAGTCAAACCTTTATAGGGAGGAATTGTGGGAAATCGTGGAAAGGAGTGAAATGAGGAGGATCCCAAACTTATAAAAGATGTGCATCAAATGTGGTCTGTGAGTGTGAAGTATCTGCATCTTCATAATGAACTGGAACTCCAAGTGACACAGGTTACTCGGATCAAGGTGTTATATGTGCAACTACTATGTATTTATTCTATTTGAACTTAGTAAGCATGGTTAAAACAATAATATCTTCCATTTTAATTTATTAAAATGGTCCTGGTAAATTATTCTTTAATTTAAAGAAATGTCTATTGCAAACTCATAAACCATTCACAAAGAGGATATATAGTATTTAATAAGAAATCATAATTATTTGAGAGATAGAGATTCAGCAGTCCCTTCTCTGTTGTGGAATCATTCATAGCAGGATAACTTCTATTACCTCCAATATATATTTGAAATATAGGGTTTAAAATAGAGCATAGATACATGAAAAAGTCATCTATAAATTTAAAATATTAAAAAGCAATGCCTTCTCTGGAGGTATATGAATGGGGATTTAGGCTTGTGCTCAGTGGTGAAGTGAATAAGTCTTGCAGCTTTGCCCAGCCTTAATTCCTCCAAATGATCTGCATGCACTCACTGCACAGTCCTCAGGAATCTTTCATATACAGTCACACCCTGTGCAGTTGTCACTGCAGTCAGGACTCAGAATAGACATGAGGGTCCCTGTTAGTTTCTTGCATTCCTGTTGCTCTGGTTTCCAGGCAAAAAAAGAACGTACATAGGAATTTCACTGTTACAATGTGCTTAGTGTTGATTGGCATTTGGGGGAGGTCCTACCTTATTGTGATATTTAGGAATTTAATATGTCTCCACTGCTGGGTCACTAATGTGACATCCAGATGACACAGTCTCCATTCTCCTTGTCTGCATCTCTGGGTGACAGAGACACCATCACTTGTCACCCCAGTGAGAACATTTGAGGGCTTCTTAGTATGATATCAGCACAAACTAGGGAAAGCTCCTAAGCTCCTGATCTATAGTGCAAGCAACTTGGAAGATGGGGTCCGTTCGAGTTTCAATGGCAGTGGGTCTTGGTGAGATTATTCTTTCACCATCAATGGTATGGAGCCTGAAGATACTGTAACCTACTGTTGTCAACGTTATCATATGCCTTCTCCCACAGTGATAGGAGTCAGAACATAAACCCCACTGAAGCAGAAGTGAGTCTGGGGTGACTCAACTTCTACTCCTCATAATGTACTCTCTGAAACTGTTTCTAAGATCTCACAGGCTAGAAAACATAATGTAAAATCAATTGTATTGGTAGAAGAGGCCAAAGAGTCCTCTCTGTACGCTATCTTTCTTCCTCTTTATCTCCATCAGTATAGAATACTAACGGCCTTTCAGCCTCAACAGAGGACACAGTCATTCCCCATAAGATGTCAGAGTTTGTTGCCAGAGTCTGCTCTGGACAATATTGACCAGTATCTGGGTATGGGGCCTGAGGCTGAGGAAATACAAACATATAGGAAAAGATAGAGCAAAAGAGATAAGAAAAAAGACAAGTATTCTGGAGGTCTAACAGTAAATACTGTAGCCACGAGTTTATTTCTCTCAGAGCTTTAATACAGTATACATAGGTGTAAACCAAACGATTCTTGGAATAGAAACAAAAGCTACCAATTACTTTAGTTATCTATGTGCTTAGACTTCTTTCAAATTTTAGGTCAAAGAGTTACATCAAGCTCCATGTCCTGACCTGGAATTAATAATAAACCTTAGCCAACACAATTATCTTGCCAAGTCCTCAAGGCTGTGTGAGAGTTTGCAAACTAAGATTCTAAGTTCTCTTGCTCTGCTTCTATTAAGCACTCAAAAAAATAGCTCCCTACAGTTTGTTCTCACTGAGACTCATACAGAAGAATGGATGGTATTGGGCATATTCCAGCATGCATTATTTAAATATAGAAAAGTGCCAGTATTTAAAAGGCAGAGAAATATAACTAATAAAATTTGACAGTAGAAAGGGTTCCTGGTTTTCTCTCAAAAGCTAGAGCACATGTGTCAGAAAAAGGAAAGGCTGCTTTACCATGTTCCTCTGTTGTCTTGAAACTCCAGCAGTGGGTGTTGGTGCTATCTGCTGTCTGAAACACTACACACAGGATTCTTCAGGTTTCTATGTTCACTGGTATGCTTACAAGTACAAACAATATTGAAAAGCACCAATATTATGACTTTGGATCCCACTGTGTTAAGTGGAATTCAGATTTATATATATGAAATTATGCATTGTAAAAAATTGTCTTAATCAGGCTTCCAGTAGTGAGATTAATGAAGAATTGCTATTTCATGGCATAGTTTTAGAAATAAAACAAAACGGTATCACAACCATAGAGACCTATATTCCATTATTTGGTATAATTCTATGATCTGTTTCCTATCTCTTTATGATACCTCTCTGTGGACCTACGGCATATACAAACTTACTTCCTATAATTTTTATACAGAAGAGAACAATCAATTCAGTAGATTAACCAGGAACAGTTAAATTCAAAAGAAAAAGAGAGAATATGCAATGGAAATCTCTGACGAGGTGATAAAATGGTCTAGAGAGATGCCTCCATAATTAAGAGCATAGGCTGCTCTTGCAGAGAACCTGAGTTCTCAGTCTTCATTTGGTAGCTCATAACTATTCATATCTCCAGTTTAAGGGAATCTGATGATTTCTCATGACTTCCCTGGGTATAGGCATGCACATATCACATGTAAATGCAAGTAAAAACACTTATCCACAAAAGAGAGTAAAATCTTTAAAAACAAAGAAATCTGAAAAGCAAGAAGCTTCAATTAAAAATTGGAAAATGGGAAACCACCTTTAAATCAAGTTAGAACTCTATTGGTAGGATTCAGTGATAAGAGGACCACAGGCTAAAACAGACATCCCTGTCATTTCTATCCACAGGGAAATACACCATTCTAATAATATTTAATACCATTGATTGTATTTAATGTTTCAGTGATTCTTCTTGCATGGCAGGCTGACCTTTGAAAAAAGCCTAATTTTATGACTCTATATCTCAGACTGAGATAATCTGCAGATCTGGAAACAAGGAAGAACAAGTCAGGGAGACAGAGGTTATCTCCACAGATAGAAGGCCAGATACGGACATGTGGTGAAGTAGTTGGCAGCAGGAGGACCAGGACATGAATGACACAGAGGTCAGTGGCCTCATTTGCTGTGGGAAAGGTCAAACTCTAGCACCTGATGATAAGAGCAGAGACCAGTAACCTTAGTTGTGAACTGCTTTGCTTCTATTGCTCCATTCCAGTCATGTTCTACCTGCAAGGATATTTACCTGAGTTCAGAAAAGCAATTAATTTTTCCACCTTCCTTTCTCCTATATGATGGTGGGTTATTAGGCAATATCTGAAAGCATTGAGACCCTAAGGTAAAATTTGAAGGTCATTGAAGACACACCATTCCAATATAGATCTCTTTTAAAAAACTGAATTTATACTCCCACTCCTATGGACTGAAGTTCAGATATATTCAGAGTGTGGCAAGAAATAAGGTGTCTAATGTGATCACAGTGCAGTGAGACAGCAGACTCTGACTGATCAGAACTCAGTAACTGCTTGGCTAATAGGAAGATAAAGTCTTTAGCTCATTGGACCCAAAACTGTAAGATTCTTTTTAGGGGACTGGAAAAATTTTCACTCAAACTTTTATCTTTTCTTATTTTTTCTATATTTTTCTCATATACTACATCCGGATTTCAGCTCTCCTTCCTCTACTCTTCTCCGGCCACCTCCCCTAGATGCATGGCTCCTTCTCTTCCCCCCAGAAAATAGAAGGCCTTCCACAGATGTCAACCCAAAATGGCCTAACAAAATGCACCAGGGCTAGGCACAATCCCTCATACCAAGGCTGGATGAGGCAATTCAGTAGGAGATAAGGGTTCAAAGAGCAGACAAAAGAGACAGAGACATGGCCCACTTGCCACTATTAGAAGTTCCACACAACCCCAAAGTAAACAAGCATAACATATATGCAAAGGATCTAGAGCAAACCTCCTAATGCTTGATGATTGCTACTTTAGTCTCTGTGAGCCCCCATGAAGCCCTGATTACTCAGCTCTGTAGGACAGGTTCTCCTGGTTTCCTCAAACACTGTGGCTCCTACAATCCTTCCTCCCCCCTCTTCTGCAAGTTTCCCTAAGTTCTGCTTAATGTTTGGCTATGCCTCTTAGTATCTGCTCCTGTCATCTGC